>CAUYQG010020621.1:0-16411 GCA_963574415.1 Tarsius wallacei | reverse complement strand
TTCCAGCTACTTGGAAGGCTGAGGCGGAAGGATCGCCGGAGCCCAGCAGGTCGAGGCTGCGGTGGCCGGGAGCGGCCACTGCACTCCAGTCTGGGCGACAGAGTGAGACTCCAACTCAAAAAAAAAAAAAAAAAAAAAAGTTTACTTCCCACAGACAGGAAGCGGACATACACTCTAGATGAGTGTGGCCCCATAGCCCCCTCGAACTCCAGCTTAAATCCTTTCCCTTGGGAGTGTTGCAATCAGGTAGGCATGACTGCCGGGACTTCCTTATTGACCATCTGCAAATATCTTGGAGATCCTGTGACACAGAGACCCCCCCCTAATGTCTGCCCACATTATCGCAGCCCCTAGAGAAGGGCATGGTAAGGATTCTAGTGCTCCTATACATTCCTGAATAACATTCCTTAGAGCTAATGGAGGATGCACTTCCACTTATCTCCTATGCATTCCCAGTGGGTAGCTTCGGGGATCCTTGACTTCCCTGTAGATAGTGCCCAATCACTGGCAGATCAAATCCCCACCTGCTTCCCCTCTGAGGGGTCACAAGTCCTGTGATCTGCATAACTTTTGTAATTACAAGTTTATGACTTCTACAATCCTTGCATGATGTCTCAGGCCTTGTAAATTCCCTTTACTTTAGGCAAGGTTGATTGCCACTATGAGATACCTCTGGCATCAGGAAGTCTGTGTTTCTGAAAGGACAAAGTTGGCAATCTTTACTTAAAGTATGTATTTTTCCAAAATATAACTTTTACTTTCTCATCATTAGATTAGGGTTTAAGAACAAGATGAAAAATGGCATTTCTCGCTCTTGGTCTGTCCTTTCATTCCCCACTCCTGCTCTTGGAAATATTCTTATGACCCTGGGAAATGGGTCAGCAGTTACAACAGGATGTGGACATGGAAGATGTTTCTTAAAAATCTCACTGCAGTGAAAATCAAGGTATCATTGGGTCTGGTTCCATCTCAGAATTCTTGGGCATGATTCATTTCCTTGTCTTTCTAGCTTCTGAAGACTGCTCACGCTGTTTGTCTTGTGATCCCTCTTCACATCGCTCCATTGTCACATCTTTCTCCTCTTCTGTAGTGAAATCTTCTGCCTCCCTCTTATCAGGACACTTGTGAATATATGGAAAATTCATGGTAATTTCCCCATCTCAAGATCCTTAATCACACCTGCAAAGCCTCTTTTCCCATATAAACTAATATATATAGACACCAGGGACATCTTTGGGGTTATGATTCAGCCTACCACATACAGTAAGGGGAAAAATGGAAACTCCTAGTTTAGGGGTAAGTGAGGTTTGTACCATGATTCACACATATGTTTTCAGGGTTCCTTTGTCTAATGACACACATATTAGCCAGGCAAGCAGGAAATGTCCCTTGAAGTGGGAGAGGTTCAAAGAATAATTGACCTTGTCTTAGTTGGAAGCTAAAGGGTAAGTGCAAACAGCTACAGGTATTCCATGGTGTCTTGGTGCCACTTTCTCCTATACTGAGAGAATGTATATCTTGAAAAGCTAGGAAGCCTTTCAGGGACAAAAATGCTGTAACCACTTTGGGGAAAGACTGCCTAAAATTATCCAATGGAGATAATATACTGAAGAAAACACCAAACATGGGAACTTCTACTTTCAACTACAGTGGAGCAACAGGGGCTGAATTGAACTTCAGGCCATATAATTATACAATGTACACAATAAGCACAACACAAGATTGGACTGTTCTTAAATGTGCATCAAAGTCACCTGGAATACTGGTAAAACACAGATTCTTGGACTTGAACCACAAAATTTCTGATTCACTAGGTGGGATTCCAAGTGAAAATGTGCATTTGTAATAAGTCCCAAAGTGACTCTGTTGGTGAATTTCCAGGAATCAAACTCAAACCAGGGAGGCTGCCTGGTTCCAGGCTCCTGTCAACCACTGACTTCCAGAGGCAGAGTCAAAGTTTCTTATCCACATTCCTCTGCAATGAGTAAATCAGGGTAGTTAGAGTCCTAGGCCCCGAACAGCTGAAGAGCCCTGTGAGGTCTCCAGCCACCAAACCTGCCTGGCCACTGGCTGCTTCTGCCTTGAACTTATTCCACTACTCACATCCTTCAAGTGTTTGCTCAGTAGCCCACTTGTTGAAGAAGTCTCCCTTACTGCACTATGTAATATACATCCCATACTCTACTTTTTTTTTTTTTTGAATCAGAGTCTCACTCTGTTGCCCAAACTGGAAGGCAGTGGCACACTCAAGGCCACCACAGCCTTGACCTGCTGGGCTCAAGCGATCCTTCTGCCTCAGCCTTCCAAGTAGCTGGAACTATAGGCACGTCCCACCATGCCTGCCTAATTTTTCTTGATTTAGTGTAGAGACGAGGTCTCCCAAACTTGCCTAGGCTGGTCTGGAACCCCTGGGCTCATGCAATCCTCTCGCCTAGGCCTCCCAAAGTGCTGGGATTACAGGAGTGAGCCACTGTGCCCATCCCCCATACTCTACTTCTAATACCATTCATCTTTCCTTCCATTGTGCCTTCCACATTTTAACATATAATATAAATTAGTATATCTTCTTTCACATTTTTTGCCTGTCTTCCTCAAACATGATATAAACCTCATGGATGGGGGTTTTTCTCTATCAAGTGAACCAGTGTCTCCTTTGCACTGACGATAAGTGCCTGAAGCCAAGTATTTGCTTGTTGATTTTGTGTTAGCACAATGAGAAAACATGGCACCTCGGTTCCCCTCTACATTTTTACACTTCTGGCTGCTCTAAATGATCCCTTTAACTCTCCTTTCACACTGACATCACTCAATGATTCCAAGAAGGAAAAATCACATTTTGAAGACAAAACCTTCAGAGTGACCATTCTTGTCTCATGCTCAGCTAATTCTCTCTCTTCTCAGATGTTATTACTAAAAGTTCTCTGAGATCTTCATTTTTTTTTTTTTTTGTCAAGCAGCATGGCCCTGATTCTCTCAGGAAACCCACAAAATGGTGAAACTAACTTGTTTCCTGTAAGCAGTTGTGCATGCTTACAGAAACAAGAGCAGGATGCCAGTAATGATGAACTAGCCAACAGATGAGCTAAGCCCAGAAGTGCTGTCTTTTCCTGGATTCCTGCCTCAGTGCAGGCCTTGATCTGATTTCTTTCCTCAATACAATACTAAAATCTCCACCCAGGGGGAGAAATGTACCTTGTTTGGCACAAAAGGTGTCAGGTGCAAAAGAAAAGACAGGACTGTGTACACTCCAGCTTCTCTTGGAAGAATCCACCTTTTCCCAGCAATCTCCATCCCAATCTCCACCTACCTGCCTAGGGAGACCTTAAAATTACCCTATTGCTCTACCCCGGGGAAAAGATGCTTTGAGCATGAGCGCGCCTTCTCCATTCTTTGGTCAGTGATTAAAGTTTCTGCTCTGCTTTGCTGAACCTGGTCTCTTTTTATTGGCACAAACGGCAGCAGGCAGGGAAAGGATCCAACAGAGTCAAGCGACCCCTTTGTGGGTTGGTATCATTTTCACCGTCCAGTGATATTCCCCCAGATAAGTTTCTGCCACCATTTCTGAATGACCACATAGTCATGATTAATAGCTTTCTGTAATTTGCATTTTACGATTCTTTTTCTGAGATATCAATTTCTTATGCAAAACAGTTCCTGTAATCACAGGGGCAGTGATAATCACTTCAGTGATGAGATCTCCCCATATTTTTTCAAAATACAAAAAAAAAAAAAAGTAATGCTATTTTGATAATGGTTGCCGGGCACGGTGGTTCAAGCCTGTAATCCCAGCACTTCGGGAGACGGAGGTGAGAGGATGGCCAGAGCCCAGGGGTTCGAGGCCAGCCTGGGCAATTGATGAGACCTCGTCTCTGCAATAAATAAAAAATTAGCCAGGCGTGGTGGCGCACGCCTATGGTTCCGGCTACTTGGGAGGCTGAGGCGGAGGATCGCCGGAGCCCAGCAGGTTGAGGCTGCGGTGGCCAGGAGCGTGCCACTGCACTGCGTCCTGGGAGGCAAAGTGAGACTCGACTAAAAAAGAAAAAAAAAGACAATGGCTAGAGTGTTCAGAGCTGGAGCATATACGCCAAGGGTGCTCTTAATTCCAAAATATGGGCGATCTCATCGCTGCGGCGGTCCCTGCGGAGGTTTGGCCTCCTTCGGAAGCCGGGAGGCGGCGACCTCACCCCGCGCTGTGGTTCTGTGGTGACTACATTACCCAGCACGGCCTGCTCCGGGCGACTGCGACAACCAGCCAATGACGGCTCAGAAAGTGTCGTCTGCGGAGGTTTGCGTAAAGCCAGGACGGGACTTCCGGCGCTCTCCTCTTGGCGCCTGTTTTCGCTTCTCGGCGGACTGTCCTGTTCCCAGGGGCCTCCGCAGCGCCGGTCCGGGCCGTGGTGACTGAACCGAGAAGGCGCGGCAGGAGTCGTCGCTCCCGCTCCCAGAGGCATGGCCGCGCGACCTGCGGTGACCCGGCCAGGCCCGGGGTTGGGACAGCAGCGCCCGGCCGCGGTCTGCCCACTGAGTCCGATGGCGGCGGCCGCGCCGGGGGACCGGGCCCAGGTCGGTGCTGCGTCCTCGGGGCCCCACTCGTCCTCCCCCTCCAAGCGCTGAAGCCCCGGTGACGGGCGCCGCTCACGTCCCTGCAGCCCAGGGCCGGGTGTCCACACGGCGAGGCTCTGGCGAGCGGGGCCCCTGCTTCCGACACCGCGTGCTGGAGTGTAAAAACGCGACCATTGAGGGACCGCTGATTGGAGGCGGTCTTCAAGAGGTCACCTTCAAGAGTTGCCTGGCGCCAGGGCCAGGCAGGGGGCTGCGGGGAGGCTGAGCCCACTGAACACCGCCGTGGACGCAGTCCTTCCACGGGACCTGTGGCTATAGAAGGGCTCCAAGGAAGGGGAGGGTCTCCCAGTCCCTCATTGGCCTTGACTCCCACCCTCAGGTTCTCTGGATCGTGGTGCCTTAGGACTCTTTTTTTATTTTTTAAGTGAATGTTTATGTTTCATTTTATTATCTGATCTAAACAAATTGAAAAGAAATAGACCAAACAACATTCTTGGTTTTTTATATCATGAATAGTTACCATACAATTGAAAACGCCTGTCGTTCAATGTAATCATAAAATATAGCTTCTCTTTTGTTGTGGCATAAACTTGAAAATTAATTATTTTCCCCAGCAAATTAGTCATTTAAAGCTCTTCGCCCTCACTGCCTCGCCAGCGGCCCCGAGACCACCAGCGTGAGTGTGGGTGAGCGGGGCGTTGGGACAGGGACGCGGCGGATCGGCGTCCGGGGAACCAGACGGGGTCGCCAAGACAGGGAATGCCCACTCCCTAGGCTAAGACGCCCCCCCTCCGGGATTAGCCGCCCACTCCCCACCCGCTGCACATTGTGGCCGCAGAAGGGGCCCGAGAACCCCCGGCCGCCCCCCAGCCGCTAGGTCCCGCTGCGGGGGGGCGGGGCGGGGGGGGGAGTCGCTGGGACACGCTGCCTCGCCAGCTCAATACTAGGAGCCAGGTTCACCTTCCCTGGGACCTGGGGGGACACTCCAGGGCTGGTCCTGGCACCCACGACCGACTGGCCCCGTCAGTGACCCCAGCCCTAGCTCGGGTCGTCTGCTAAGTCTTCGTTCCGGGGGACCCCGCTGCAGGCACGAGTGAGCCCACCAGGTCCGGGCCGCCGCCCCCAACGGCGACCCCACGGAAGGCGCAGCCTCCCGGCCGGTAGCCGCCCCGTAAGGCTGCAGGCTGGAATCTGGCAAGTCCGGGGTCACCCGGCACAGCGGCTCATTTGGGTGAGGCCGCTGCTCTCCGCGTTGGGGACCAGCGAGGAATGACCACACGACCCTCCCGAAGTGTCCCTCACTGCGGGCGCTCGGATCAAGTCTGTGGCTTGCTGTGCGCCCTCAGTTGCCCAAGCGCAAATCCCAGGCATGTGGGCCGTGGGCAGAGGTTTCAGCTTGGCCCTTCTAGTTGGCCTGTCCTGGGACTCTTAAGACCCATTTGGATCTGGGGACCCTGGAGACACCCCTCAGGCCCAGGGTCCTAAATCCATGTCAGCCTTTACATAGAGGTATAAACAGGTGTGGTTTGTTGTCCCAGAAAGGCACAACTTGTGCAAATGCTTAGAGGCACCACTGTGCTGGGAGTGTTTATGAAACTGCAGGCCTCCTTGCCTTCTGGTGGGAACAGAGATAGGGCTATAGAAGTCAGGACTGCAGCCACTGCCTGAAAAGATAGTCGTCTTTTCTGGAGATAATAGGAAGTTTGGATCAGAGTAAGGAGGTGATTTATCAAGGTCTTTACAGGCCCCATCTGTCTACACGGTAGAGAACAGACTGGGGTTGAGGGAGGAGAAAGGAAAATCAGGATGGAGGCTACTGCATGGTCCAGGTGTTAATGGACCAGGATTGTGGCTTAGGAGATGTGGTTGGATTATGGATGTGTGTTTTCAAAAGGGGCAACTAGATAATGTAATGCAGATGGTGAGGGAGTGAAACCAAGAATTCAGATATGACTCCAGGGTGATAGAGGATCCATCAACTGAGATGAATAAATTGATTATAGTAATATTAACTGGGGATATCAGGAAGTTTGTTTTGGCCATGTTAAGAGTCAGATTTTTTCAGAGCTTCCTAAATAGAGGTGTTAAGTGGGCAGATGAACACATAGGTCTCAAAGTCTGGGGAGTGGTTCAGGATTCAGATACTTAAAATATCGTGGCTATTGTGTGGACCAAGGTGAATGGGTCATATTTAGGTGGGGGAATCTCCAGGTTTTGATTGTAAAGCCATTAGTAGGCCACACAGGGAAAGGCAAGCCTTGGACTAGTTCTTTTGGTTGGGCACCTGAGTGATGATATTGGCTGTCACAAACGCAGATGATGAAGTGGTCTTGAAAAAAAAAGAATAGTGTGGAAGATGGCCAGGGTTCCCAAGAGAAGAATGTACATGAGATGAATGCAGAGGCATAGGAGTTATTGAGGCAAGATGACACTTGGGCCAGAGCTGGTGCTTATTCATTACTCTTATCGATAGCCAGGATTTTGTGATGGCTTTGATGGGGCCTGGATGTTTCAGGCTGGAGAATCAGGTCAGTGTCAAATGTGGCCATTTGAGAGGGGTGGGTGACCAGGGAGACTTGGCTTTGAATGAGAGGTAGGTGGACAGAGAAGGTTGTGACTGCTGAGGAGAGAATAAGTGCAGCACAGAAGTGGAATAGGCCCATGGGTATCTATGATTCACATGTGGTTCTGTGAGGCTAAGTCTGAGGCAAGGAATGCAGCCTGACAGGGAGGCCTTCACAGAAGGTTCTGAGACTGCTACCACTTCTAGTGGAAGCCATGGGAAGTCTGGGATAGTATTGGATTCTGTTGAATCTGGATGCTCTCTGCCAACTTATGGTGTAAGGCCAAAAATTAAGACCCAATATGATATGCTGCCTTGACATCTGATGAAAATAGTACAGCCTCAAATAGTCTGAGTAAATTCTCCTGCCCACTCTGCACTCATGGATAAGCTCTCTTAGCCACATGAACCTGCTCAGGGGAACCAGAACAGTTCCTGAATATCACTTTGTAACAGGTTTCAATTCCCTTCCAATCTTCAGAGTTATTCAAACAAGCCAATCCTATTCTCCTTTGGGAACCAGAGGACCTTCTTTCTCTTGATACTACAAAACCTACATGCCACAGCCCCTACTTATTTTCTCTTTTATGGAGTACTACCTTGATATGCCATGTGTGTAGTGTGGTGTCCTCTCCCAGGTTATGGTTATATGTCATTAATAAACTACTGCTGGGCCGGGCTTGGTGGCTCAGCCTGTAATCCCGCGCTTTGAGAGGCCAGGGTGAGTGGATTGCCTGAGCCTGTGAGTTCGAGACCCGCCTGGGCAACTTGGCGAGACCTCATCTCTACAATAAATCAAAAAAATTAGCCGGGCATGGTAGCGCACACCTGCAGTTCCAGCTGCTTGGAAGGCTGAGGTGGAAGGATCGCCAGAGCCCAGCAGGTCGAGGCTGTGGTGGCCGGGAACAGCCACTGCACTCCAGTCTGGGTGACAGAGTGAGACTCCAACTCAAAAAAATAAAAAATAAGTAAAAATAAACTACTGCTGGTCTCATTTGTCCAGTGTCAGGTGTTCCATGTTTAGCCATCACCATAACTGTTGTTCAGCCACTGTTTCACCCAATAAGCATCTGGGGAGGCCAGGAGTTGCCTATGGTATGAAACAGTGAGGTGGTAGTGGCCATAGTTATGTTGATTGGGGATTTGGATATCTGAGGCATGTGCGGTCTAAATAATGATATGCACTCAGTATGTCTGATGGCCCTGGGCCCCTGGTACTGAGACTTACATGTCCCTGGTTGCTTGCCAGGAGGGGTGGTTCCCTCTGTGCCACATCCACAGCTTAGAAATATATTTGTCCACTTGCCTCTTGTTAACCAGTGGCTGTAACCAGTGATCAGCAGGCCCAGGAGAAGACAACAGCACCAGGTGCTGGTTTCTTTGGGTTGGAGAGCTTGAGAAGAGAACAAGAATGAGGTAGATATGTAGGGGAATGGATTGTGGGTCCTGGGAGGAAGAACTGCTTGTGGTTTCATCTGTCCTCATCCTGGCAGGGCATTGTGACTTTTGAGGACGTGGCCGTGTACTTCTGCTGGGAGGAATGGGGTCTCCTTGAGGAAGCTCAGAGATGCTTGTACCACAGTGTGATGCTGGAGAACTTGGCACTTATAACCTCCCTGGGTAAGGTCTTCATACTCACCCCTGTGCCATCAGGTAGTCTCTGCTCTTCCCCTTTCCCCAGGGGCAGGTCTGTTCTTTTTAACATCAGAATTATTCTTTCCCAGTCCCTGGGTAGGTGCTGTGGTTGGTAGGGCTCAGGTCATATGTTACTTGCTTTGCTCCTTAAGCAGCCAACACCCATTTCCCTACAACATCATGTGGAAGAATTCAGAGTCAGTCATCTCATACATCTCCCCTTGTTTGCCCTTCCCTGGCCAGGTGACTTTTTCCAGACATGAGGTTTCTGTGTGTTCCAGGTTCTGCTTCCTTCCTCTAGCTAACACTTCTTCATGCCTCCTTGTGCTAGGAATTGTCATCACTAACATTGTCACTATTTATGTAGACTATAAGTGGCTCTTGCAGAATTTTCCTTTGAAGTTCTTTTTATAATAGTTGTTTTCTCCCTGTGGGCTGTCATGTGCTGAATCACTCTGAGTTAGTTGTATTTGGATATTCCAAGTTCCATTCCATGTCATTGATCATCATCTTAGAGGTAAGTTGGACAGCCCTCAGGGGTTTCCAGGATGGCTATGATTCCCTGCAGCAAGATGGGCTCACAGGAAGCCTTGTCCTGAGGAATAACACTTGTGGGAGGGCATTATATATAGAAGGTGGTTCCCTCTATGCCATGTCCACAGCTTAGAACTATATTTGGGCTGTGTTCAAATCATACCAAAAACTTATTTTTTTACTAATATTTTGGTGCTAACGATATATGGGACCAAATATCATTACTGCTTTTTCTTTCCCATTCTTGACACTTTGCCAGCTTGTCAGTTCTACACCTTGTAACTTTTACTTCCAGCCCAGGGCTAATCCCCACATCTCTGTACTTATGTCTCACCTGTTTTTCTTACTGCTTTATCTGCAGTGCTCTCTTGTGTTGGCCTCTACATATCATGAGGTGTACACAGATTCTTACACAGTTCATGTACATCAGCTGATTTTTTTGTTTTCACATTATCTTAGGCCTGGATACATACTTCTGTGTAATGCACACATGTCATTGGGAGGAAAGATCTTACTGAAAGTTGTTCTAGATTATACATCCTGCCTCTTCCTACTGTGTCATATCCCCTGACTGCTCTTTTAATTCATGAGGCTTTCTCCATCGTGTGATCTTTAGAAACCAGTTCTGCTAGGCAGCCCCAACACCCTAGTCCTGAAAACAATCCTATGGATTCAGTTCTTGGGTTTGTCAAGTGCTTCAGTGGGCTTCCCCTCCCACTAAAGTCAACATGCTCTTCACTGGCATTTTCTTCCTTTCAGGTTGTTATTGCGGAGCAGAGAATGAGGAGGCACCTTCTCAGCAGAGCATTTCTCCACAAGGAGTGTCACAGGTTAGGATTTTCAAGGCCATTCCTCTTCTCCAGAAGGCCATCCCCTGTGAGATATGTGGCCCAGTGTTGAGAGACATTTTGCACTTGGTTGAGTACCAGAGAGTACGTCATGGGCAGAAGCTATACATAGATGGGGCATGTAGGAAGCAATTACAGTTCACTACGTACCTACATCAGCACCAGAAGCAGCACATTGGACAAAAATGCTTCAGAAGCAACATGGGCAGAGACTTGTTTCTGAACAACTGCAAATTCCAGGTATCTGGGAAACCTTTTACTTGTAAAGAGGTTGGGAAGGATTTCCTGGCCAGCTCAGAATTTCTCCAGCCACAGGCTACTCACATTGGGAAGAAGTCAAACAACAAAACCAAGAGTGTTATGACCTTTCACAGTGTAAAGTGTCATTATAACTGGGGAGAATGCATGAAAGCTTTCAGTTACAAGCATGCATTTGTTCAGTACCAGAAAGCCTTTAGTAGGGAAAGATGTTACCTGTGCAGTGAATGTGGAAAACCCTTTAGCACAAGCTTTAGCCTCAGTGATCATTTGAGAGTTCACACTTCAGAAAAACCTTATAAATGTGGGGAATGTGGGAAATCCTATAGGCAAAGCTCTAGCCTTATTACACACCAAATAGTTTACACTGGAGTAAGATCTCCTCAGTGTGATGAATGTGGAAAATTATTTAGCAGGAAGTATGACCTGATTATACATCAGAGAGTTCACACTGGTGAAAGGCCTTATGAGTGCAGTGAATGTGGGAAATCCTTTAGCCATAACTCTAGCCTTGTAACACATTGGCGAATTCATACCGGAACAAGGCCTTACATGTGCAGTGAATGTGGGAAATCCTTTATCCATAGTTCGAGCCTCATTACACATAAGAGAGTTCACACTGGAGCAAAGCCTTATAGGTGCAATGAATGTGGGAAGTCCTTTAGCCAGAGCTCTCACCTCATTAAACATGAGAAACTTCACACTGGAGAAGTGCATTATGCGTGTAATGAGTGTGGGAAATTATTTCTTTATAACTCTCGTCTCTTCCAACACCAGAGAGTTCACACTGGAGTAAGATTTCATGAGTGTGATGAATGTGGAAAATTATTTAGCAGGAAATTTGACCTCATTGTACATCAGAGAGTTCATAGTGGAGAAAGGCCTTATGAGTGCAATAAATGTAGAAAATCCTTTACCTGCAAATCCTACCTCATTGCACATTGGAAAGTTCATACTGGAGCAAGGCCTTATGAGTGTGGGGAATGTGGGAAATCATTTACCCATAGTTCTACACTCCTTCAACACCAGAGAGTTCACACAGGAGAAAGGCCTTATGAGTGCGATGAATGCGGGAAATTTTTTAGCCAGAGTTCTAGCCTTATTAGACATGGGAGAAGTCACACAGGGGAAAGACCTTATGAGTGTGGTGTCGGAAGTCCTTTAGCAACCGCTGTAGCCTTGTTAAACACCAAAGAGTTCATACTGGGGAAAGGCCTTACAAATGTAGTGAATGTGGAAAATCCTTTAGCCAGAGCTCTAACCTCAATAATCACCAGAGAGTTCACAGTGGGGAAAGGCCTTATGAATGTAGTGAATGTGGAAAGTCTTTTACCTTTAACTCCAATCTCCTAAAACACCAGAATATTCATAAGGGATAAAGATTAGATAACACAGGTAGGGTTGTTATGCACTGAAAAGTGTCCCTGCAAAATTCATCTATATCTATATCTATATCTATCTATATGCTTTTTTTAATAACTGTGATTTATACTTAGTGTATGTTTTTCCAATTTTGTTCTATCCTAATAAATTTATACATGTACAGATTACTATCTTTCTCATGTATATGTAAAAAGCAAATGGTTCCTTTTTAACTTTTTTTTTAATTAGCAGATAATTGTCCATATTTATGACGTACATAGTGAGGTTTTAATACATATATGGTGACCAGATCAGGATAATTAGCAAATTCATCATCTCAGATGGTTGTCATTTTTTGTGTTGGGAATATTCAATATCCTCTTACTAGCCTTTTGAAACTATATACTATATTATTGTTAACTGTAGTCATCCTATAGTGATATAGAACATGAGAACTTATTCCTCCTATCTAACTGGATTTTTGCATTCTTTAACAAATTTCCCTATACCTCCCTTCCCTCTACCCTTCCCAGGCTCTAGTATTCACTATTATACTTCTTGCTTCTATGAGACCAACTTTTTTTTTTTTTTTTTTTTTAGCTTACACATATGAATGAGAACATGTGATGTTTAAATTTATGTTACTGGGTTATATAACTTAGGATAGTATCTTCCAGTTCCATCCATATTGCCATGACTGACAAGATTTTATTTTTTTATAGTTGAATAACGTTCCCCTTTGTATTTTTAGCATAGAAATGAGCTGAGAGTGAGCTAGGTAAAGTTCTTCCACAGATCAGTCATTTTCCATGGGTATTTCATCCTGAGGAAGTTCTAACTCAACCTCCCAACACACTGGATCATCAATACCAGTATTACTATAGGACGTGGCTGGGTGCTGTGACTTATGCCTGTAATAGCAGTCTTTGGAAGCATGGGGCAAGAGGATCTCTTGAGGCTAGGAGTTCAAGACTAGCCTGGTCAATATAGCGAAATCATGCCTCTACAACAGATAAATAATAAATAAATAAAAATGAGATTTTTTTTTACATCGGAGAGTTGAATCCAACCAACATCAGTATAACATTTTTTGCAGGTGATCATGGTATAATTCAGTTTCATTACAGAACAAATCAGTAAGAACTGCAGAAATATTTGCTTTTCCTTCCCAACAGAATCTGCACATGCCCACATATCAAGTATCATTAAGAGCAGACATCGGCCGGGCATGGTGGCTCACACCTATAATCCTAGCACTTTGGGAGGCTAGGTGAGAGGATTGCCTGACCCCATGGGTTCAAGACCAGCCTGGGCAACTTGGCGAGATCTCATCTCTACAATCAAAAAGTTAGCTGGGTGTGGTGACATGCACCTGTAGTTCCAGCTACTTGGAAGGCTGAGGTAGAAGGATCGCCTGAGCCCAGCAGGTCAAGGCTGCAGTGGCCATGAGTGTGTCACTGCACTCCAGCCTGGGCAACAGAGTGAGACTCCGACTCAAAAAAGAGCAGACATCATTGCCATTGGCCATGACACAATGATGTCTGGATTCTGACTTGATTGCAAGCAAAGCCGGTCACCCCATTTCATCTCACAGGCTTATACTGGGATTATCATTGATATGATTATATCATGGCCCAGTTTGTACCTACAGGAGGACACAGTGGTATTTACAAAAGGTTCTATCCCCACTGACTGTGTTGTGGAGTATATATATAACCTCTACCTGTTAAGGGTATGAGAGCAGTTACACTACATCTATGTAAATTACAGGTGTCCCGAGAGCATCTACATGTTTGAGGGCCCTAATACTCCCATTGGTGTGCCCCTTGAGCCTGAGCCGCTAGAGGAGCAGGCCATTGTCCCATGCCATCTCAGCCTCCATGGGTAGTAAACATTCGTGAGGCCCTGTTAGATCAGGACACAGGGGCTTTCCTAGTGTGCAAAGTTAACAGTGTCCAGCATTATTTGTTGCATCTGCCTGACTCACTTTGCTAAAGCTTTATCTTTCCAGACTGACATCCATCCTTTGTATCCCTCCTGGAAGAGAATTCCCTATATTTCCTCTCAATGCCACTCTTTATAAAAACAAACTCAGCTTTCCCCAGGATACCTAGGCCAGCTTCTAACTCCTTAAGGCCCATTTCTGTTTTATGGGTCAGTGTTGTTTGTTCCTGTTGTACAATTATGAGATAGGTGCAGTTGGGATACAGTTTTACACCCAAATTTTTTGAGTCCCCCATACAAGCTTCGATGAGTAGTAATCATACCTATGTGCAGTTCCCTTTACCTGTGCCATAAGGCCTGTCAAGGCTTCTCATCTCAGATTGAGGAGCTGATCCCCAAGGAAACCTGGATCTAATACATGATACCCCAGCTTTAATTCCATCAGGGATACATTGGTTATTTTTTCTTTTTGCTTAATTACTTTCCATCCACAAAAACAAAGCTAATAATTAGTTGTGTGTGCCACATGTAGCATATTGGACATTGTGCCATTATATTTTGTCCATGGTCACCAGAGACCTTTCTAAACATCTTATTATCAAGGCTTACAGCTAAACTGTGGTCAGTCTCTTGGGAGCCATATACCACTTGATTGAAATCCCGGTATAAGTTCTCAAAAATTCCTTCCCAAATGGTACTATGTAGTAAATATGATATTTGTCTGGAAAATATGAATTGAAAACAGTCCTAATATTACCAGTGTGCCATTTAGTCATTAACAGTTGATCTAGTTCATCATCATATCATTTGGGAATGGAGTCTCTGGAGTGATACCACTGGGAGTATCTGCCATTTGACCTTGTTGGCTTCCAAAACCATGGCTGGTCTTGACATACATACAGTTTAACACTTACAGCATTGGATATAATGATGCTAAGAGATAATATTATTTTCTTGTTCTAAGCCTCTCAAGATATGAAGACAATGTTGGATTTTCTCATTGCATAACATATTGTTATTTCTTTACCCTCAGCTATAATTTTTATCTTCATTTGTCATTTATTTTTACCCATATTTTCTTCATTTGGAAGGGACCTTAGAGGCTAGTCTTGATTGCTGGCAGCAACACTTGTTGGCAAGTGTGTCTCCCTCCTCATAGGATAGGATCACACAGGTATAGAACTAGTGGTCTATCCCAACTCCTAAGCAACCCAGGAGCATTCACTGTCAACTCTGGGGATAAGGCACAGTCTACTCTATCAGCTTCTGAGGAATTCTGACATGAAGGATTAAAGGGAAAGTTTCTTGCTTAGGAATCACCACCCTTCTCCCCCAGGTCCTCTAGAAAAGCAAAGGAATCTATGTATTGGGGACTCTCTCAGTTCCTGCCATGTTGTATGAGCACACAGTTACATGGGTGTGTGAGCCAGCCCATCATGCCTTGATCTCTCTAGTTTACACAGGAGAACGTTTCAATGACCTGTTTCTATTATCTATGAAATCATTTCTCTGAGGATGATGCGCAACATCATATGTCCCTATGATACCTTTCCCACCACTGAATACTATGGGCTCTAAGAGGGCATTGACTAGGTCTGAGTAAATGTAAATTTGAAGTCCTAGTTGACACAGTATCTTCTGTTCTGATTCTTTCATGGTATTTAGAGTGTGTGCACCTGCCATGGAGTGTGCAAAGTCCAGTCTGGATTATCTGTTCCTTTTGAGACACATTTATAGTCTGCCTACTCCAGGGCTACCAACATTGGTCCAGTGTAACTCACTTGTCATCCACGTATGTGGGGAGTTCAACCTAAGACTCTTCAACCATTTCAATGTACAGGTCTCTGTTTTCCTTGTTGGTAGAAACCGCAAATCTTGTTGGTGTTGTGTGCCTTAGAGAGTACAAGAGGAATAGGACTAGATTCAGCCCATTCCTGCATTGCTGCAGCCTCCACAAGTCCACTTATTTTATAATTCCCAGGGACCTCTTCAGGGAAGCACACCAAAAGGTCCTGTTGTTTCCAGTCACTTTCACATGTTGTAAGGGGTTTCTCCTCATGGGCATTGACACATCCTACTTTAATGCACCACTTATATTTCTAGAGAGATTTCCATAGGGCAGCATCTCACAGGAGTATTCCTATAAGTGTTCAATTCTCAGCCGGGCTTGGTGGCTCAGCCTGTAATCCCGTGCCTTGGGAGGCTGAGGTAGTGGATTGCCTGAGCCCGCGGGTTCGAGACCTACCTGGGCAACTTGGTGAGACCTCATCTCTACAATAAATCAAAAAAAGTAGCCAGATGTGGTAGCGCGTGCCTGTAGTTCCAGCTACTTGGAGGGCTGAGGCGGAAGGATCGCTGGAGCCCAGCAGGTGGAGGCTGCGGTGGCCGGAAGCGGCCACTGCACTCCAGTCTGGGCGACAGAGTGAGACTCTAACTAAAAAAAAAAAAAGAGTTCAATTCTCTGCTGGGCATGGTGGCTCACACCTATAACTCCAGCACTTTGGAAGACCGAGGTGAGAGGATTGCCTGAGCCCATGGGTTTGAGAACAGCCCAGGCAACTTGGTGAGACCTCATCTCTACAATGAATTTTTTTTTTAAAAAAACAAACATAAAAAAATAATTCCAGCCAGGCACGGTGGCTCACGCCTATAATCCCAGCACTTTGGGAGACCAAGGTGAGAGGACTCCCTGAGCCCACAGGTT
>CAUYQG010020613.1:0-14670 GCA_963574415.1 Tarsius wallacei | reverse complement strand
GCCTCAGCCTTCCGAGTAGCCGGAATTACAGGCGCGCGCTACCACGCCCGGCTAATTTTTAAGATTTATTGTAGAGATGAGGTTTCGCCTGCCCAGGCGGGTCTCGAACCCGCGGGCTCAGGCAATCCACTCACCTCAGCCTCCCAAAGGCGCGGGATTACAGGCTGAGCCACCGAGCCCGGCTAGCATGATGCTCTTGATAGAAATATCTACACATAGCTCTCCATGAATGCAAATACATGTAACACACACATATATGGAAAAGCATATAAAAAGATCTAGAAAATACATTCTAAACTTATGATAACTGTTATAACTATTTCCAGGGTAGGGGAAAATAAGGACCAGGATTGTGTGTGTGAAAGGGATTAGAGTGAGGATGATCAAAGTGAAAATTTTGTCTTCTCTGTGGTATTTTAAATGTTAAAATAATTTTATTGAGGTATAATTTATATCCCATAAAATTGATTTTTTTTGAGTGTGCAATTCTCTTTTAAATTCTTTTTTTTTTTTTTTTTGAGTTGGAGTCTCACTCTGTCGCCCGGGGCTGGAGTGCAGTGGCACGCTCCCGGCCACCGCAGCCTCGACCTGCTGTGCTATTGTAGAGATGAGGTCTCGCCAAGTTGCCCAGGCAAGTCTCGAAGCCGCGGGCTCAGGCAATCCACTCACCTCAGCCTCCCAAAGTGCGGGATTACAGGCTGAGCCACTGAGCCTGGCTCTGTTTTAAATTCTTAAAAGGAAAAATACTTACATAATTAAAAATTAATGTCTAGTCTGAACCCTTCCTGAATTGAGAATCTTTTCCTCCACTGTCCGGAGTCATGGGTGGAAGAGACAGAGAGATTCACTGTGTAGGGTTTTACACGTAGGGACAGCTCAAATAGGTGGAAATCCTGCCTTCTTTTGAGCTGAAATCCACCTCTTTGTCACTCTGCCTCTAATGTCCCTTTGGAATAATCTCAGATAAGCCTTCCCTTTTCCATGAGGCAAGATTTTCGCCGGTCCAGGATCCGCACCGTGCCCTCCTCCTTTGGGCATGTTTGGGGCTTCCTTACAGAGTCTGTAGAGTAATGTGAGTCCTGCCTGGCTCGGCAGCCGTCCCACTAAAGTCTGCACGACTTCCCAGATGTTGCTTGACCTTGACATAATACTTCTTAAGAAACAATGGTCAGCTTTTTGGAACTATAAAAGTAATTCATGTTAATTGTAGAAAATTTTGAAAATATAAGAAGCACAAAGAAGAAACGAAAAACCTGTGATTCTCAACCTCCAGAGAGAACCACTGTTTAGTGTTTGAGATCACCCGATGTAAATGATTTTATGACCTGCTTTTATTTAATATTTGTTTACTTATCCATGTGTTGACTGAAATATGTAACAAACATTTTCTCCCCTCAGTTTGATGTTCTTTTAAAATTATCATTATGATCATTTTGGAGACAGGGTCTTACTCTGTCGCCTAGGCTGGGATGCAGTGTTGTGATCATAAGCTCACTGTAACCTCAAACTCCTGGGCTCAAGGGATCCTCCTGCCTCGGCCTCCTGAGTAGCTGAGATTACAGGCATGTGGCACCATGCTTGACCTTATAATTATTATTTTTAAACACAGAGAGGTTTTAAATGTTTATGTGGTATTGTGGACTGAATGTGTTTCCCCCGACATTCATAGGTTGAGGCCCTAACCCCAAATGTGGCTGTACTTGGAGTAAGGAAGTAATTGGGGTTAAATGAGATCATTAAGGTGGGGCACTGACCCAACAGATTAGATAGACAGTCCTTGTAAGAAGAGATGCTGGAGCACGTCTTCTCCCTTTTTCTCAATCTCTCTCTCTCCCTTTTCCCCTCTCTTTCCCTTCCTTCCTTTCTTCCTGTTTTCCTCCCTCTCTCCCTCCTTTCTTCTCTTCTGTCTCCCTGGTCAGGCAAGGAAAGGCCATGTCTGCAAGCCGGGAAGAGAACCCTCACCAGGACCTGAATCCGCCCCACCTTGATCTCCCGCCTCCAGCACTGTGAGAAGTAAATTCCTGTTGTTTAAGCCACCCTGTCTACAGTATTTTATGGCAGCCTGAACTGACTACTACATTTGATGAAGTCCATCAGCCTTTTCATTTTATGACGTTCTCCCCCCTGCTTTTGAGTTTGAAAGGTCTTCCTTACCCCAAAGTCAGAAAAATACTCACCTCTGTTTTCTTCTGGTTCTTTTAGGTTCCATCCTTTCCATTCAGCTCTCTCTTTTGCTTTCTGCTCTAATCCAATTGAAATTTATTTTGTTTTGTGATGCAAGGTAAGACTTTGATTTTATTTCTTTCCAAATTGTTGACCCATTCCTTCAGTTCACTTTCTTTCCCACATACTATGTTTTATTTTTTAATTTTAAGTTTTTCTAAGCAGGATTTATTGACAGGACAGCTCCGAAGGGGTTGCCCCCCACACACTGTATTTTAAGTCCAAATTTAATGGGCTTTTTGAATCTACATTATAATCATGCTCAAAATTCAGAAGGTACCAAAATGCAAAGTCTTCCCCTCCTTCCTTGTCCCTCAGTGTCTCAGGTCCAGGACTGAACTGATGCTACGAGACTTTGAGTGTCCTTCCCCTTCCCCAGACTGACCTGGAATGCCAGCTTTATTATAGTGCAAATATGTTTGTGTTTTTTCATTAATCTATGTATTATTCCTCCACTACCAAATTTTTTCTTATGACTTTGACAATGCAAAATTCTTTTTCCAAATTTCCTTGGATATACTTGAATATCTCTATTCATTCTTCTATGTCAAACTTATAATCCTTTCATTGCTTTTTCTACAAACATCACAGAATCTTGCTTGGAATTATATTGCATTTATAAAATAATAAATATATTGATTTTTCTTACCTGGGATTATGGTCTGCCCCTTATTTATTCATGCCTTCTTTTCTGTCATTTTTTCTTTTATAGCACTCAGTCAAGTTTCATAGTTTTCTTTATGGAGGTTGTACACATTTTTTGTTAAGTTTGTTCCTAGGTATTTTATTTTATTTTATTACTTTTTTATTTATTTTATTTTGTTTTATTTTTATTTTATTTTATTTATTTTATTTTTATTTTATTTTATTTTATTTTTTTGTTGGAGTCTCACTCCGTCACCCAGAATAGAGTGTAGTGGCCACTCCCGGCCACCACAGCCTCGACCTGCTGGGCTCCGGTGATCCTTCCACCTCAGCCTTCCGAGTAGCTGGAACTACAGGCATGCACTACCACGCCCAGCTAATTTTTGATTTTATTGTAGAGATGAGGTCTCACCAAGTTGCCCAGGCGGGTCTCGAACCCGCGGGCTCAGGCAATCCACTCACCTTCGCCTCCCAAGGTGCGGGATTACAGGCTGAGCCACCGAGCCCGGCTTAAGTATTTTATATTTTTTGCTGCCACTGGAAGTAGAATCTTTTCTTTTTCTGTTTCATTTTTAACTGGATAATGTTGGTATATAAGAAAATTATTGATTTAAAATTTTATCGTGAGCCGGGTGCGGTGGCTCATGCCTATAATCCCAGCATTTTGGGAGGCTGAGGTGAGAGGGTTGCCTGAGCTCACGGGTTTGAGACTAGCCTGGGCAACTTGGCAAGATCTCATCTCTACAATAAATCAAAAAATTAGCTAGGCGTGGTGGCTCATGTCTGTAGTTCCAGCTACTTAGAAGGCTTAGGCAGAAGGATCACCGGAACCCAGCAGGTCAAGGCTGCGGTGGCCATGAGTGTGCCACTGCCCTCCAGCCTAGGCAACAGAGTGAGACTCCAACTCAAAAAAAATCAAAAAATAAATTTATTGTGAAACATATATATAAAAGAGAATATGAAACATATTTGTACAGTTTAAATAATAATAAAACAGATATACTCAGCTAACATGAGAGATTGGGCACCACCAGCCCTTGAGAAATTGCTTTTATGCCTCTCCTTGAGGGGATCTTCCTCCCTTGCCATCCACAGGGGAAAAGTTAATCTGAGTTTTGTTATCATCATTAACTTATTGTTATAGCTTTAACACATAGGTTTATATCCTTTAAATGTCATAGGCAATATTAAAATAATAATATCACTTGCCACTGCAGTTCATTCCTTTTTTTCTGCTCTGTGTAAAGATACCAATTTGTTCCTTCTACTTGTGGATGGGCATTTGGGTTGTTTCTTTCTCTGCTATTCTGAGCATCCTCTCCATGTGTAAATTTCTCTAGGATGTGTATGTAGGAGCGGAGTTATCAGGTCATAGGCTATGGGCATCTTTACTTCCTGTTACTCCAAATTCTGAAGCACTGTATATTCCCTCCAGTTGAGTCAGAGTATCCTCACCCATACTTAGTATCAGCCACACTTTTATTTTATTTTTGAGATGGAACAGGACTCCGTCGCCCAGGCAGGAGTACAGTGGCACTGTCACAGCTACTGCAATCTTGATCAGCTGGACTCAGGCGATCCTTCCTCCTCAACCTTCCAAGTAGCTGGAACTACAGGCATGTGCCACCACGCCCGGCTAGTTTTTGGATTCATTGTAGAGATGAGGTCTTGCCGAGTTACTCAGGCTGGTCTTAAACTGCTGGGATCAGGCAGTCTTCTTGTCTCTGCCTCCCAAAGTACTGGAATTACAGGCGTCAGACACCACGCCTGACTCAGCCACACTTTATTTTTGCCAGTCTGCTGAGTATGAATGAGTATCACATTATGGTTTAAATGGAAATTTCTCTGATTACAACGAGGTTGAGTGTATTCATGGGCTATTTGTATTTCCTTATTTACATTCCTGTTTTTTGTTTTTTTGAGTCAGCCTCACTCTGTTGCCCAGGCTGGAGTGCAGTGGCACTCTCACAGCGCAAACTGCTGAGCTCAGGCAGTCTTTCTGCCTTAGCCTTCCAAGTAGCTGGATCTACAGGGATGCGCCACTGCTGTCAGTTAATTTTTTGATTTACTGTAGAGAAGGGGTCTTGCCAAGTTGTCCAGGCTGTTCTTGAACCCCTGGGCTCAGGCAATCCTCTCGCCTCTGCCTCCCAAAGTGCTAGGATTATAGGCATGAGCCACTGTGCCTGGCCAACATGCCTGTACTTTTATTTACCCATTTTTTTGGTTAGATTATTATTATTTTTTAAGCGGTGGGGTCTCACAATGTTGCTCAGGCTGGACTGGAACTCCTGAACTCAAGCGATCCTCTGGGCTTACAGGTACACACTACTGTGCCTGGCTACTATTAGATTATTATTAATTTATAGGAGATCTCCATATGTTCACATTTTGATTCTAATCCAATGCCTATTATGTGTTGTAAATACTTCTCTCAGTTTGTGGCTAGCCTTTTAACTACCTTAATAGTATCTTTTGATGAAAAAACAGTCAAGTACTTCGGTAAGCTTACTGTTAACTAAACTTCAGTATTTGTTTATGGTTCTATTTTTATGGTAGAAGGTACATACAGTGAAATACACAAATTTTACATGTTCCAGCTGATGAGCTCAGATCAATGCATAGGGTTGTGCAATCCAGACTCCTATCAAAATAGAGGACACATCCGTCATCCCAGAACATTCTCTCATGCCCCCTTCCCAGCCAATCCCTGCCCCATTCCCTGAGAAACAGCCACTATTCTGATTGTTTTCCACTGTAGGTTAATTTTGCCTGTACTGAAACTTCATAGAAATGGAATCTTGCAATATGTGCTCTTGGGGAAAGACTGCTTTCATTTTCACTTGCCATGATGTTTTTGAGATCCTTCCCTGTCGTGTGCACAGCAATTGCCTCCTTCTTATGGGTCAGTAGTATTCCTTTAATGAAGATATATAATTTGCTTCTCTGTTCACCTGCTGATGGGCCCTTGGGTTGTTTCTAGTTTACTTTTTTTTTTTTGAGCTGGGATCTCATTCTGTCACCCATACTGGAGTGCAGTGATACCATCACTACAATCATGGTTCATGGCAGCCTTGACCTCCTGGCCTCAAGCGATTCTTCCAGCTTAGCATCCCAAGTAACTGGGACTACAGGTGTGTGTCACCACACCCAGCTAATTTTTTTTCTTTTGTAGAGATGAGGTTTCACTATGTTGCCCAGGCTGATTTCAAACTCCTGGGCTCAGGCAATCTGCCCACCTCGGCCTCCCAAAGTTCTGGGATTATAGACACGAGCTACCGCGCCTGGCCACTGTTTTTAGTTTTCAGCTGTTATAACTGAAATGGCTATAAGTATTCTTGTTTATTTAAGTTTCATTCCTTTTATATACATGATTTCTCTTACATGTTTTACTCCTTTTAGGAGTGGAATTGCTGGGTCATAGCCTAGATAACTTTTTTAAAAAATGGAAGCATACCATCCATTCAGAAAACCACATGTATCAGCAATATACTGCTTGTTTAGTTTGTTTTTTGGGTTTTTTTAAGTTGGAGTCTCACTCTGTTGCCCAGGCTAGAGTGCAGTGGCATGCTGTTCATGGCCACCACAGCCTTGACCTGCTGGGCTCAGGTCATCCTTCTGCCTCAGCCTTCCAAGTAGCTGGAACTACAAGCACATGCCACCATGCCCAGCAAATTTTTTGATTTATTGTAGAGACCAGGTCTCACCAAGTTGCCCAGGCTGGTCTCTAACCTGTGGACTTAGGCAATCCTCTCACCCCTGCCTCCCAAAGTGCTGATATTATAGGCTTGAGCCACTGTGCCCGGCCCTGCTTGTTTAATTTGTACAAAGTGAACACACTGCCAGGCACAGTGGCCCAGCACTTTGAGAGGCTGAGGCGAGTAGATTGCCTGAGCTCAGGGATTCCAAACCAGCTTGGGCAACTTGGCAAGACCTCATCTGTACAATAAATCAAGATTAGCCAGCCATGGTGATGTGCACCTGTGGTTCCAGCTATTTGGAAGGCTGAGATGGAAGGATCCTCTGAACTCAGCAAGTCGAGGCTGCGGTAGGTAGCTATGAGCATGCCACTGCACTCCAACCTGGGTGGCAGAGTGAGACTCTGACTCAAAACAGAGCAAAGCAAAACAAAACAAAAACATAGTGAACACACCTTTGCCATCACCCAGGTCAAGGGATGGGGCCTTGGCCCATGCTGAGCTATTTTGCCAGGCTATCCCTTGGTTCTGGGATCTGAAATTTAGTGGAGTAAAGCAAGGAGAGAGAGGATTTTGGAGCCACTTATTCCCATAGCGGAGGCTGATAAGACTTTGAGGCTCAGACTCCTGCAGCAGCTGAGATTCTTTGTTTTTGTCCACATCAGGATCTTCAGCCTTCCAATTGATTCTGAGCTACAAGGTTCTTCTCCAGTAAATCCCTTTCTGCTTACATCATCTAGATTGGATTTCTGTTGCTTACAATCAAAGAACCCTGATGGGTTCAGTGTGCCCAGCCAACTACTAGAACCAAAAGTTTAGTGGAGTATGTTCCTTGTACTGCTAAAACTCAGGGTGTAAACTGCCTTTAACCAATCCCTGAGTTTTTACATGACCCCAGTTGGACAGTTGGATTCCTGGGCTGACAAGGTGAATTCTCAAACAGTCACTCTAGATCAAACTTTAAAGTCTGGAGCAAACTACTTCAAACATTTGGGATTGCTGAGTTGTGTTTTTTTTTCTTCTTCTTCCTCCTAACTTTAAATTTAGTTCCCAGTTTGAAACAATTTTCTCTCAGTCCCCAGTGGAAAGTTAATGGAGAACACTGGCTTAATTTAGAAGATGAAATGCAGGAGTGTGTGTCATTTTCTGTACTTCATTTTTGGAAACCAGGGTCATTCTTCTTGCTCCTTGATGTACAGTGTGAGAGATCAGGTGAGGGTGTTTGGTGCAGTGATCAGAAAACAAGGGTTTGGCCTAAAGTTCCTTCATGCCATCCCACAGGGACTATTTGCTTAAGGAGACTCTGACATCTAAATTGTTCTACCCTAAGTGGAGCCTCATTTAACAGTAAAAAAAGGAAATGAATTCTCTTCTGGTTTTGTTTCTTACTGTCATCAAATCACACACATTAGTGACAGGGAAGACCCAATTTCAACTGGTCTCTGAATTGTCACAGTGCATGTGCTTGTTAATGTCAGGGTCTGGGAAGGTATTTGATCAAGGAGGAAGGTGCCATTCGCCAAAAAAAGGTCAGAGATGAATGTGAAATGATCTCTAACCCCAAATGGTACAAATCAGTCCAGGCTAGGTCTCGGAGGAGCCGCCACATTGCCTGTATTTTCCCAGCGCTTGTTCCTCCCTGCCCACACCATGGCCTGTTTTGAGAGCTGATTCCTGCAGTGACCTTTCTCTACCTGGCATTTCTAATCCTGCTGGGGGCTTCCCTCACTTGCAGAGGCCACTTCTCTGGGTCTGATGACCCCCACCTAGACACGAAGACCTTCCTTACACTATCTAGGCTTGTAATAACCTTGCGCTTTTGACTTGCGCTAAGCAGAAACAAAACATGGTTCTTTTTTTTTTTTTGAGTTGAGGAGTCTCACTCTTCTCTCCCAGGCTGGAGTGCAGTGGCATGCTCACGGCCACGGCAGCCTTGACCTGCTGGGTTTAGGCGATCCTTCTGCCTCAACCTTCCAAGTAGCTGGAACTACAGACGCACGCCACTATGCCCGGCTAGTTTTTGTAAATTATTGTAGAGATGAGGTCTCTCTCACCAAGTTGGCCAGGCTGGTCTCACACCCCTGAGGCTCAGGCAATCATCTGACCTTGGACTCCCAAAGGGAGGCTGGGATTACAGACTGAGCCACCGCGCCCAGCCCAAAACATGGTTCTTTACTATGAAATCTCTTAGTCCAGTCATACTGCTATAACGAAATACCGGTGGCTTATAAACCATATAAATTTATTTCCCTCTATTCTGAAGGCTGGTAAATTCAAGGTCAAGTTGTGGGTAGATTCTGTGTCTTGTGAGGGCTCTCTTCCTGGTTCACAGATGGCACTTTCTCTGTGTCCCCACGTGGTAGAAGGGGCAAACAGCCTTCCTCAAAAGACTCTTTTGAAAGAGCACTGACCCCATTTATGAGGGCTTTGCCTGCATGTGTGACCCACCTCCCAAAGGCCCCACCTTCTAATACCATCGCCTTGGGGGCTAGGGCTCCAACATATGAATTTTGGGGAATACAAACATTCAGAGCACGGCAATCTCCGTATCTCAAGAATACTGCTGAATAGGTAACTGCCCTGTGCATCTTGCTTGGTTAGAACTGCAAGTGGTTGTGGATGTGGTGGGTCTGCCAGGGTCATCTTTGCAGGATGAGTGTCACACGAGGACACCACATGGCAGGGAGTTTTGATCTGTGTGGTTTGCTATAGGGACCTTCTAACGAATGGATGTGAAGTGTCTTGTTTTAACATTATCCATTTATTTATTTATTTATTTAGAGTTGGAGTCTCTGTCGCCCAGGCCGGAGTGTAGTGACACGCTCCCGGCCACCGCAGCCTCGACCTGCTGGGCTCAGGTGATCCTTCCACCTCGGCCTTCCAAGTAGCCGGAACTACAGGCGCATGCTACCATGCCCAGCTAATTTTTTGATTTATTGTAGAGATGAGGTCTCGCCAAGTTGCCCAGGCTGGTCTCGAACCAGCAGGCTCAGGCAGTCCTCTCACCTCAGCCTCCCAAAGTGCTGGGATTATAGGCGTGAGCCACTGTGCCTGGCCTATCCATTTATTGTAATGATTTAACTAGATGGAAGGGAAGCGGCTCCGTGCAAGGCACCTCTTCTGATTTCACACAGAAGCTGACTGTGAGCTGGGCTGGCCTCAGGCTTCCCACAAACCCATCTTCAAGTTTGAGCATCTGACAGTGAACTCAGTCTCAGTCATTCTTGATGGGGTGATTGGGAAACTTAGCAAAGGGAGTGAAAAGGTCCCACATGGAATCAAAATTGCCTTTAAACAATTGGACAGTTCTGTCAAGGTCACGCTCCAAGGTCAGGTTGGACAGGCCAGGACTTAATTGCGGACTGACCTCACTTTGTGTGGGCCTGGTGTCCTGAGCGCAGGCACACACAGCAGCCCAGTTAGGGGGTCAAAGTTTGCATTGTGGGGTCTCTGCTTTGGAGGAGGTGGGATATTCTCAACGGTGGGCTCTGCTTGCAGATGTAGGATGTGGATTCTTTGAATGCGCGTGTTGGGCTCTGGGACAGGTGTGGAGGGTGGACAACAAGTTGAGGCAAAGTGGGAGGAGCTGGAAGTAGAGGTTCAGAGGAGGGCTGGGCTAGGATGGTGAGAGGAACATGCTGGGAGTGCAGGTTTAACAGGGACTGGGAAGGTAAGGCACATCTCCAAAGACTGGCAGGTGGGAATCCAGGCAGGCTGCCTGGCAGGGGGCTCACTGGAGATAACAGCTTCCTGAGAGACAGGCAAGGCCAGTCGCAGGACAGGAGCTCTTTTAAAATGTAGAGAAAAGGATCGGCCTGTAGCTGGCCCAGAGCCAGAGGCCTGGCACTCAGGTGGGACTGGTGTGCACAAAGCAGTAGCTGGATTGCTTAGAGATTAAGGGTCAGGGTCTAGGTTCAGATTTGACCCTTCACACTTGGGTTTTCATCCTGGGTCCACCACTCTTCATGCTGTGGCCTCGAGAGGTTGCTTTGCCTCTGTGGGCCTCAGTTTTCTTATCTGTAAAATGGGAGTAATAGTAGTATTGGTGGCACTATTATGAGGATAAAATGAGAAGTAGCATCAAAATTATCAGAACAGCTCTGGGCCCATGGATGGTGGCTATTATTATGGTTAGTATCGGAGTCTCCCCAGTTTGGCCTGCGGAATGCCCTTTTGAACACAGAGCTGCCTATGAATGAAGTTCACATTCAGCTTCATGGGTTGTTGCTTTCTTTGATGTTATATTTTATTTTCTGGACCCCATGTTTACCTTGTTTTTGTGGTGGCTGGAATGCTTGGAGTCAGATGTGGTGCTCAGTTTAATCATCTGATTTTTGGTGACATCTTCTCTTTCTGCTCTCTGCATGGCCTCTGTTCTCTTTGATCCTTATGTTGTTTATTTTTTATTGTGTTGAGCACTTAAGCTGCCTCAAGCCCTCCTTGAAACAGGCAGTTATAAATTTTGAATGAATGAATAAAATTTTAGATCACACATTGACTCAGAGTTACAGTGTAAGCAGGCATGCTCTGCCTGCCCTCGTCCTTGTCCCCTCCTCATCACCCGAGTCTGGGGCATCACTTGGGGCAGTAAGAGGGGTCAGCTTCTGGGACAGGTGAGTGTGCATTCCCCTCCCCAGCCCCACACCACAGGAAGAACTATGGATTTTCTGGCTGTGAAGATGAACTCTCCAGGCCCAGTGATGAAATTAGTAAGAGGGACGGTGAAAAAGGACAAAGCCAATCTCTAACCAAGTACCTACTGTGTGCCTGGCATGTGCTAGGTGCTTAGTACACCCCAGGCTACTCTGCGAGGCTGGTACTAGAGATGAATTATGGGACTGTAGAATTCTGGAAAGTTTATTCCGTAAGTCTGGAGGAGGGAGCAGATTTGCCCCTAGAACCAATCTGGACCCAATTATGGGCCTCGGGAAGGACCACCTGTGAGACCTTTCCCAGGACTCCTTCCCAGTCTCCAGACTTGCCAGGGCATCTGTCTTTGTCATCTATTGCCACAATATTGTGGTGTAACAAACCACTCCAAAGCCCACTGGCATATGGCAGTAAGTATTTATTTCTCTCTCAGATATCTGTGGATTGGTTAAGGTGTGGCAGACCCAGGCTGCTCTCAGTGAGACTTGGTTGGCTTCAAGCTGCAAGTTGAGTTTAGGTCTGTTCCATGTGTGTCTCTGATCCCACTTGGAGCAGTGACTACCCAAGACATGTTTGTCTGTCTCATGGTGACAGACAGAAGTACAAGAGAGCTCAGTTGTACAAGCACATTCCAAGCCTTTCCTCATATCATATCCACTAACATCCCATTGGCCAAAGCAAGTCACGTGGCCAATCTCCAATCAAGGGGCAGTGAAGTATGCTGCCTTCCAATAGGCCATAGCAAGATGTGACTATTTAATACTGTTGCAGGGAGTGAGAAGTTGAGACAAGTATTTCAGCCTACCTTAAGATGAGTTTCATTCATTCACTCAGTAAACATCATTGAAAGTCTACTGTGTACCAGGCACTGTGTAGCCTCCGGGTGAACAGAGTGGTTCTTGTCTTAGAAGCTTACATTCTAGTGATAGAAAAATATACAGAAGAACTAATGTATCATTAATTATTTAACTACAATGGTGATAATTGTGACAAAGGAGACTCACAGGGCACTGGCATGCAGTTATCAAAGAGCCTGACCTAGTCGGGGGAGGAAGAGATGGTTAAGCTCAGAATTAAAGGGTAAGAGTTAAGAGGCAAGGGACCCGTCATAAGAGTAATAGCACAGCTGACTTCTCTGCTGAAGCTGCAGGAGACAGGAGGCAGAAGGCCTTGGGATGACACAGTCAAAGTGTGGAAAGACTTTTGACCAAGAATTCTATATCCAGAAAAAAGGCGAACTTAAGATATTTTAGATAAATAAAAACAGAATTTGTCACTAAGTGAGTCCTTCAAGCTGAAATGAAAGGACAGTTGACAGTGACTGAAATTCACACGATTCTAGCCTGGGCAACTTGGGGAGACCTCATCTCAACAATAAATCAAAAAATTAGCAAGGTGTGGCAGCACGAGCCTGTAGTTCCAGCTACTTGGAAGGCTGAGGCTGGAGAATCACATTAGCCCAGCCAGCTGAGGCTGTGGTGGCCGTGAGCATGCCAATACACTCCAGCCTGGGCACCACAGTGAGACTTGAATTAAAAAAAAAAAAAAAATGGAAATTCAGATGATGAAATTAAGAGCACATAAATGTATTTTGTAAATTTTCCATCCCTTGTCAGATTAAAAAAAAAACTGCATTAAGCAATAGCTATAAAACTGCGTTGACAGACTTACAATGTACAAGGATGTGATTTGAATAATAATAATAACACAAAGGAGAGAAGGGAACAGAGCTATATCAGAGCAAAGTTTTTGTGTCCTAATGAAATTAATTAGTATTAATCCAAGTTAGATTGCTTTAAATTAAATCGTAGTTATAATCTCCAAGGCAACCACTAAGAAAATAACTTAAAACTAATAAAGGAGAATTAAAAGATATGCTAGAAAATATCTAAATAAAACAAAAGGAGGCAGAAATGGAAAAGTATAAGAACAAAAAAGACATGACATACAAAAAACAAATGGAAAATGGCATAAATTCCAGCTTATCAGTAATTGTGTTAAGTGCAAATGGACTAAACCCTCCCATAAAAAGAGATTTGCGGGATTATAAAAACATGATACAACTATGTGCTCTCTACAAGAGACATACTTTAGGTTCAAAGACACAAGTAGATGGGAAGTAAAAGCATGGGAAAAGATATCCATGCTAGCCGTAATTACAAGAGAGGTGAAGTGGTTGTACAAATATCAGGGAAAATAGACTTTAAGGCAAAAATTGTTACTAGAGCCAAACAAGGACATCTTGTAATGATAAAAGGGCCAGTCTATCAGGAAAACATAATAATCATAAACACGCATGCACCTAGTAACAGACCCCCCCACCCCCAAAAAAAATTTGAAGCAAAACCAACAGAAATGTGTGGGAGCTAAATGGTCACAAAGATGTAAATAATATATACTGGGGATACCAATAAGGGGATCGGGGGGATTAGGATTCAGAAACTATCTAAGGGTCACAATGCTCACTAGCTGGGGAATGGGCCACCTGAGATCCAATCCCCACCACTACACAATATGTCCATATAATAAATATGCATATGTACATCCAGATCTAAAAACAAAAAACCAACAGAAATGAAGAAAGAAAGAGATAATCCAACAACAATAGTCGGAGACATCAACGTCCAACTTTTTTTTTTTTTTTTTTGAGTAGGAGTCTCACTCTGTTGCCCAGGCTAGAGTGTAGTATCATGCTTACGGCTACCACAGCCTCGACCTGCTGGGCTCAGGTGATCCTTCCACCTCAACCTTCCAAGTAGCTGGAACTACAGGCGTGTACCACCATGCCTGGCTAGTTTTTTATTTATTTATTATAGGGACGAGGTCTTGCTAAGTTGCCTAGGCTGATCTTAAACTCCTGAGCTCAAGCAATCCTCCTGCCTCCGCCTCCCAAAGTGCAGCCATTTCCACTCATCTCAAAGTACAGTATTTTCTGATTTCTCTTGTGATTTCACCTTTGACCCACTGGCTATTTACGAGTATATTTACTTTCCACATATTTGTGAATTTCCCAAATTTCTTTTAGTTATTGATTTCTTACTTCATTCTACTGTAGTCAGGGAATATACTTTGTCTGACTTCAAGTCCTTTTAAATTGATTGATACTCGTTTTATGGCCTAACGTATGGCCTCTCCTGGAGAATGCTTCATGTACACTTGAGAAGAATGTGCATTCTGCTGTTGTTGGGTGGAGTGTACTTCAAATATCTGTTCGATCTAGTCAGTTTATAGTGTTTTTCAAGTCTTCTATTTCCTTGTCCATCCTCTATCTACTTGTTCTATTCATTATTGAAAGTTGGACCTTAGCTGGGTGCAGTGGCTCACACCTGTAATCCCAGCACTTTGGGAGGCAGAGGCGAGAGGATTGCCTGAGTCAGGGGTTCAAGACCAGCCTGGGCAACTTAGCGAGACCTCGTCCCTATAATAAATAAATAAAAAACTAGCCAGGCATGGTGGC
>CAUYQG010020607.1:0-18948 GCA_963574415.1 Tarsius wallacei | reverse complement strand
TTGAGGGACATAAGAAAAAAAGACACAAAAAATACCTTCAATTATCTCCTCTGTCAATATTGGAAGTTAGAGCCGGGCTCGGTGGCTCAGCCTGTAATCCCGCGCCTTTGGGAGGCTGAGGTGAGTGGATTGCCTGGGCCCGTGGGTTCGAGACCCACCTGGGCAAGCAAGACCTCATCTCAACAATAAATCAAAAAATTAGCTGGGCGTGGCAGCGCGCGCCTGTAGTTCCAGCTACTGGGAAGGCTGAGGTGGAAGGATCGCTGGCCACTGCACTCCAGTCTGGGCGACAGAGTGAGACTCCAACTCAAACAAACAAACAAACAAACAAACAATTGGAAGTTAGAAATTTACCTTCTGACAAAAATCCCTCAAAATAATGAACTACTACAAAATAAAATTATGGGCCCTATTTTATTACATAATTTATAAAATGACAACAATTAGCTTACTAGCTTTTAAAAAATCTATTTTTACAACTCCCTGAATCTGCTAATTAAAATGTGCTTGGTTCCTTTGTTACAACTGGATTTATAATACTAGTGTTCTTATCCACGACCTTCTACTCACAATAGTATCATTAACATTAAGATCTAAATAACAGTGCTGTATTTATGACTGCACTTCAGTTTCCACAAAAGCAAAATTCTGAGAAGAGCATGAGTCATTATCCCCAGGGTAAAAAAAAAAAAACCAACATTTCTTTGGTCAGAAAATGAGACTTATTACTGACACCAGTAATTTAGCCTAGAAATTCCTTTTCTGAATAAAAGGAACAGAATGTTTCTTTTCTCTATTCACACACTCCAAAATTGTCCATCTGTCTGCTTTTACTACTCTCCATATCTGGTGTGTGGTGACAGGAAAACAACCTTTAATCTAGCTATTTTCAGTACAGCTCTTTTGTTCTTCTGTCCTGTCAGGATGTCATTTTCCCGGGACCCCTCCCCCCACCCCACACTCTCTCCTACCTTTCCCTTCCTACTTGAGCATCTATTACAAAATAATTGCAGTATACATAGAGAACATTCCAAAAGTAGGCATTTCCATTATGTTAAATGGTAGAAAGTTCTCAGGTTCACCTTTTACATTTCATCTTAAAATATCTAAATAAATTAAAAAGTTAAAGTTACAAAAGTAAAGAAATACATGTAATTTAATTAAAAATCTCCCCCCTAAATTCCAATAAAAAGTCTAAATGATCTGATGTTTTTATGACCTCCCTTAATTGCTTCATTTGTTGGTTCGGCTTACTCTGCTTATTACTCAAACGTGGGCATTTTTCTTGATGTCACTATGTTCCAAGTCTCCAGGTAGAACCTTTGAGTTTTCAACTTCTCTCTTGTATGATGTCATATCCACTCCTTAATCATTCTCAACTCCATCACTTTTTTTCATAATGTTTATATTATAAAGACAGATCTTCTCTATCACTACTAGACCCTAAAAGAGTTAGATGGAGCACTGACCTGTCTCTAGTTCAACAAGCATTCATTAAGCAATTGCTATCTATAAAACACTGTCAGTTGAAGTGAAAGGCATGAATGCAGTAACTACAGGTGAAACTGTGTATATACACGCAGGGATGTGTGTGTGTGTGTGTGTGTGTGTGTGTGCGCGCATGTGTGTAAGGGAGATGCACCTAACGAATGAAAAGGATTTCTTACATGTACAGAATCAGAAGAGCACAGCAGGTTAAGTGGGCAGTATTGAACCAAGGCAAAAAAGCTGTGAAAGCACACGGTATTCAATTTCTCCTCTCCCCATTTCATTCAGAGTCACTAGAACTGGTTACCTAAAACATGTATCTAATTGCACCATTTCTCATTTCTCATTCATTAAGATAATATGGTGAATCTCTAGTATCTACAGAATACAGCTGAGACTCAAGTCTCATCAACCATTGCAACTATGTTCCACTCTCACTCTTTTTCCCACTCTCCGAGCTCTAACACTTAATCTCTTCCCTTTCAACTTTCTTCACTTTTGTAAATAGGGTCTATGAGTTTTCATTTGCCTTTATTCCCACTTGTCATTTCAATCATATTCACCCTTTAAATTCAGCCCAAATGTCTTCTCTAAAGTTCTTTCACAGTCTCATTACACCTGACTTATAATAATCCCGATGAACTTTAGAGTATTTTGTTAAGTTCAAAAACAAAAATCATGGCAAAACTTGTTGGCATTTTCATTGGAACTACTTTGATTTATACTAATTTAAGGGAAAACTGACATCTTTACAGAATATTTTTCCTATCCAAGTATATATATTTCCCCTTATCTATTTTTCAATGTTCCTTGGTAGTTAGTTTTTAAAATTGAGCTATAATTAATATAAAATAAACTATATATCTTAAGTGTTGTTTGATGGCTTTTGATAATTTTTTATATCCATGTAACCACCACACAAAATAAGATTTATATCATCTTTTATTGCCCTAGAACATTCTCTCAGGCTCTTTTCCAATTATTTCTCTCTGCCCCTGGGCAATTACATTTTGAGTTCTGCTGATTATTAACTCCATATACATGGAATCAAAGTGAATACTCTTTTGTCTTGACTTCTTTTGCTTAATGTATTGTTTTTGAGATTCATCCAGCTTTAATGTATCAGTAATTAGTTCTTTTTAATCATTAAGTAGTATTCCAAAATATACTATGACTTGTTTATACATTTTCCAGTTGCTGAATATATGGATTTGGCTGAGAAAATTCTTACGTCAATTATTTTTTGATGGACATATAGTCTTACTTTTCTTGGTAAATACTTAGGGAGTGAAATATTAGGTTGCCAAGTGTGTAAGAGTTAACATTATTATGCGTATCCTTAAAAAGACCTGTTTGCAAGGCTGTCCTTGGTTGGTGTCTGAGAACTTGGATCTTGAATTTTGGAAGAATTCTCAATCCCCTTATAATAGTGGCTCAGTGTGCCTACAGTGTTTATGACAATATGGTTTACACTCAATACATGCTTTCTTTCTGGGAGTCTGGAATTTGGGTCCATGCTGAGCAAAAGATGTGATGAGTCACTAATAAAAGCCCTGGGCACTGAATAACTAACAAGCTTCCCTAGTTGGTAACATTTCACAGGTGCCAAAACTCTTTGCTTTTGGAATTAAGTGTGTCTTGTGTGACTCCGTGGAAGAGAACGCTTGGAAGCTTGTATGGTTTCCCCTTGATTTTGCCCTTTTTTCCTTTGCTGACTGTGCTTTGTAATGAGTCATAAGACATGAGTATGCCTCCATGCTGGTTCCTATGAATCATCCAAAAACCTGGAGAAGGTCTTGGGGACCTCTTGACACATAAGGTATATGTTATGTTTAACTTTAAAAGAAAGAGTTCCATAAAGTGGTCGATGGTTCTGCACTCCTACCAGCAATGAATGAGAGTTTCAGTTGCTCTACAACTTCATAACTAATTTATGGTATCGGTCTTTTTTATCTCAGCTATTCTAGTGAGTATCTTATGGTTTGAGTGTGTAATGGTACCTCACTATGGGTTAAAATTGCATTTACTAATGACTAATGATATTGAAAAACTGTTCATGTGCTTATTGGTCATTTGTATATCTTCTATGAAATGTTTGAGTCTTTTGCTCACTGTTATATTATGTAGTTCGAAATTTTTAAGATGTTTATTTCAGAGGTTTTTAAATATAATCTAGATACAAGTTCTTTAACACTTTATAAGTACTGAGAATTTTTGCCCCCACTCTGTGGCATGCCTATTCATTTTTTTAATGTTGCCCTTTGATGAGTAATAATTATTCATAATGATTAAGTACTATTTATCAAATTTTCTCATAGTTAGTGTTTTTTGTGTCCTATCCAATAAATCTCTGCCTTCTCGGTAGTTTTAAACATTTCTTCATTGAAGTTCTGATATGGTTTATTTCTAGAAAATTGATCTTTCTGTTAATGTTGTAAATGGTTTTTTCACTTCCATTATATTTTATAATTGGTTATTGTTCATATAAAGAAAAACTATAGTTTATATATTAAGTATATATTAATGTGGCTATAATACCAAGAAGCCACACATAAAAAGATGGATAAATCTCACTAAATGGAAGTCAAATATTCTGATCTAGCAAAAGTACCATTAACCAAATTGAAAGACCATTGGCAAACTGGGAAGATATTCGCAACACATATGACAAAGGACTGATTTCTACAATTTACAAATTGCTCAGACAAAATACACAGCTTGCGGAAAAAGAGATTTAAGTAACCAATAGCCTAAGAAAATAATACCTTAAAACTGCACATAAAGGTCGGTATCATGGTTCATACCTGTAATCCTATCAAGGGAGGCTGAGGCGAGAGGATTGCTTAAGTCCAGGAGTTTGAGACAAGTCTAGACAACACAGCAAGACTTCCTCTCCACAAAAAAATAAAAACATTAGCTGGGTGTGGTGTCACGCACTTGTAGTCACATGTTACTTAGGAGGCTGAGGCAGAAGAATCACCTAAGCCCAGGAGATCAAAGCTGTGGTGAGCTGTGATCATGTGCACATGTAGCCTGGGCAACAGAGACCCTGACTCAAAATAAAACAAAACAAAAAACAATGACAAAACAAAAAAACAAAACACAAAAGCCCTGCACATAAAAATAACCATTTTTCCCATTTTTTATTTATGAGATTGAAAAAACATAAGTCTGATGAAACCCAGTAACAGCATAGCTCTCTCAGATTGTTGGTGACAATGTATGGGAGACAATCTGACAATATAATTCAAAATTTAATTACACATAGTCTTAGACTAGTCAATCTAACTACCAGGAATTTATTGTAAATTGTAAAAATTCACCAAAAAGTAGGCCAAAAACATTCATTCCAGCAATATTCACGAAAGCAAAAACTGGAAACCACCAAAATATTCAACAGGGGAATGATTCCATAAATTATAGTAAAGCATTTTATGGAATAGTATACAGTTGTTAATACGAGTCATATAGAATTGTATGCACTGACGTGAAAAGATCTCTAAGACACAGTAAGTAAGGAGGTGGGGGAAGAGCTGCAGAATAGTGTCTTTACAGAAATGGGGGAGAGAATACTGCTTTTGGGGGGGTAGGGTTAATTTTCATTTTTGAGTAGGTTGAAAGAAGGCAATAAGTGTGAGTGAGGTGCCACAGCTGGAGAACAGATTTCTGATTTCAAAATATCACCAATCATTTCTAAATAAGGAGAATGAGCAAAAGAAAACCAACACCTTCATTGATGAAGCTGGAAAACTGTAACCTTAAACTATAATAAATAAAGACAGGGAAGAAAAATAATAAAAGATGACTCATCAGAGGTGAGAAATATTAAACTTAAAATGAATAAAGATAAAAAGCAAGCTAATACTCATGAAACTCCAAAAGTTTCGGGACTAGAAGATTTCTGGAACTCCAGGTCTCAAACTTCGCTTAGTGTAGTGTCAGTTAGTGACTTTCCGATCCTGCAGAACTCAGAAGACATACTTTCTGGAAAAAACGAAATCTGAGACACGCTGCACTTCAATTTAACTTAAAACGTTTGTTAAATTTTCTCAGGTTTATTCTCTGATCTTATTGGCTTCCCTTCATAAAGATGCAGTATTTTCTCTTTGGGCATTTTAATTATCGTTTCTTTGACATTTTCCTCTGTCCCATCATTCTCTCTGTTTCTCAGCACTTCAGTTTCAGAAATAGATATGGGTAAAGTTGTGACTAAAACCAGAAGATTAGGTGAAAATCTAATGAGACCCAAAGCCAGAGGTTATATATTTTCTCCAGAAAAGGATCGAAAACTAACCTAGAGAAAAATGGTGACATAAGCATTTCCTACAGCACAGTCTACCAATAGACAAGAGCTCTGATTTCCAATCCAGAGCTCTCAATCAGCTTTTAATACCCTTTAAATATGAATGACAACCAAGGATGTTAATGCACTTGGGGAAAGCCACCAATAATAAAGATTGAGACCAAAACAAAACTGAAGTGCTGAGAAACAGAGAGAATGATGGGACAGAGGAAAATGTCAAAGAAACGATAATTAAAATGCTCAAAGAGAAAATACTGCATCTTTATGAAGAGAAGCCAATAAGATCAGAGAATAAACCTGAGAAAATTTAACAAACGTTTTAAGTTAAATCAAGGCAATTTTCCAGAAAGCAGAATAAAAAGAAAGGAATGAATAATAGGAGGGAAAGGTAAAAATTTAGAAGAGTAATTCAGGAAGTCTAATATCTGAATAGAAGGAGTTCCATAGGGAAAGTGAAAACAGAGGAGAACAAACTATCAAAAAAGTAAGGAGAGTTTTTTTTCCTAGGAAGTTTTAATACTTAAAGAAAAGATGTTGACTATCTTGTTTTTACTAATATGTGGTTTAAACTACTTTATTTCAATTTATAGAGTGAAAAAAATAGTTAAAGTCTTAGGGAAAAGTTGTTTATCTTAACTTTTCTAATGTGGGTTTAAACTACCTTATTCAAATTTATAGAGTGAAAAAAAATAGTTTTAGGGTATATGAGGCTTAATATTGGTTAATAACCGAAAGAAAGATGTGATGAGTTGACACAGCTAAAATCCTGAGAGAATTTCAAAAATATCCTTTTATTTCTTGAACTTTTTTATCATGCACTCTCCAAAATGAACTCTTTGACTTTTTATGGAGGAACTAATACACAGTCTCAAAGCAGCCAGAAAAATTGGAGAATATCAAGAAAAAAGGAAACATTTTGAATCAGAAACCCATATTAGATGGCCTTATGAGTGATCTGTATAGCTTAATTAATTTTTCCTGTTATGGAAATCTGTGTATTATTTATAATAAAAATGACTACTCTGTCCTGAATTTCACATTTGCAAACACAGATTATATTGTAATCACATTGATTATATATTGGTTATAAGTTGTTCTCGGAAATAAAAGTCTCCCCCCCACCCCCCCAAAAAAGTGAGGAAAGAAAACTTCAAGAATTGAAGAATGTAAGTCTGCAGAAAGCAAGGACTTACAGCACAATAAATAAAAAAGACACACACCAAAGTACAATACCATAAACTTTCAGAACTCCAGAAAGGAAGAGAATAATCACTTCCTGAGAGAAAGAAGAAAAAATGAAAACAAAAATTAAGACCAGGGACCAGAATGGAAGTGGAACGCTAAATAGCAAAATTAGAAGCGAGAAGATACCAGAGCAATACTTTAAAAACTCAAGAGTAAAAATGATTTTCAACCTGGAATTGTACACTCACTTAAAATATCACTCAATATATCACTCAAAATATCATAGTAGAATATGACATACTCAGGTATGTAAAAATCTCAATAAATGTGTCTCCCAGCTATTGCTCTGCAAGAAGCCACTAGAGGAGATGCTTCTGTAAAATGCAGGAGTAAGCCACGAAAGTCTGGAGGAGCACAGGGTCCTAGGGAATTTGGAGGATGAGGATGAAGCAGACCTGGAGAGCAAATGAGATTAAATCAGAAAGACTGAAGGCTTTAGAAAGAGTATCATAGGAAAACAACCAAACTAATTATTACAGGTGGGGGTTATTACAATGATGGATTGAAGCCTGTAGGAAGACAAATTCATATGAAATGGCAGCCAAGCAAATTTTTAAGATGAGGCAATTATTTAATTAAAAACAACCACAAGCCGGGCTCGGTGGCTCAGCCTGTAATCCTGTGCTTTGGGAGGCTGAGGTGAGTGAATTGCCTGATCCCGCGGGTTCGAGAACCGCCTGGGCAATTTGGCGAGACCTCATCTCCACAATAAATCAAAAATTAGCCAGGCGTGGTAGTGCGCGCCTGTAGTTCCAGCTACTCGGAAGGCTGAGGCGGAAGGATCGCCTGAGCTCAGCAGGTCGAGGCTGCGGTGGCCAGGAGCGGCCACTGCACTCCAGTATGGGCAACACCGTGAGACTCCAACTCAAAAAAACCCCCAAGAAACAAACAAAAAACAACAACAAAGTTGTAACAGAAAACATATAGCCCCACACAGTATTTGCTTCATTAATATACAGTCACCGAATAATGAAAACACTAAATGTGGATTTAACCAGTAATGATTAAATATATCAGAATTGAAGAGATAAGACAGAAGATATAACAGCTAAAATTATATAACAGTAAAATTAATGGATAGTGCAAATATTGATAGACCAAGAAAGAGCAATATATTCGATTATTACAAGCTGGTAAACACCAGAAGTAGCTAAAATAGTCGAAAGTGGTTTTCCTGAATCGTAAAATGGACAAATACAGGGGGAGGGTGGGAGGATAGTACCGTATTGAACTATTTTTATTAACCTTTCAGTTGTAATTGGAAACTATATGCATATATTTTTATTTGTTTTGAGGTATAAAGTTGTTTGATGAGTCTGAATGTATGTTTGTGAAAGCCACCACTACCATCAAGCTTTAAACCACTTCTATGACCCAGCCCTGAAAGCTTTCTCCTTTTGCAGCCAATTCCTACCTCCTGGGTAAGCCCTTATGTTTAGTTCTAGGATCCATTTTGAATGAGTTTTGGGGGTTTTGATGTGAAGACAGTGTTAAGGAACTTTTAAAAAAGTTCCTCCATATGGATATCCAGTTATTCTTGCACCATTTTTTGAAAAGACTATTCTTTTCCCATTTAATTACCTTGGCACCTTTGTCAGAAATCCGTTACCACATAAATAATACCTAACCTAGTTTACTTATATGTTCTTATTAACAAATAATGTTCAATAAAAAGAAAATTATTATAAACTATTATACAGCATTTCATTAATATGGGGAAAATATGCAAATATACCAATTTTCTAAAAAAAATAATTGAAAAAATCAATTACTATTATTATTACCCTATTACTAGACCCTCAAATCTCTTCCATTCATCTGTATGTCTATCCCTATGTCAATAACTTACTATTTTGATCACTGTAGCTTTATTGTTATTATTACTTATTTTTTTGTTTCTCCTCAGTGGCTGCTCTTTCCTTTTTATTTTTAGTTTTTCATCACTGTAGCTTTAGAGCAAGTAAAACTCAGGTACTTGTAAGTCCTTTTATTTTGTAGTTGGTTTTTAAAATTTTGGGGGGCTATTTAATGTTTTTGCACTTTCATATACATTTTAGAACAAGGTGTTAAATTTCCATGAAAAATAATGAACAAGATTATGATTGGGACTGCACTGACTCCAGAGATCTATTTCATCAGACCTACCATCACAACAATATTCTTCAAATTCATCAAGATGGTGTTCTTGATTTCTCTTCTTTAACTTCCATCAGCAATATTTTGTAGTTCTCAATGTACAGGTTTTTCGTATCTTTTGTTAAATATACTTCTAAGTATTTAAGTATGTAATGCTACTATGAATGGTTTTTTAAAATTTCATTTTTGATTGTTCATTGCTAGTATATAATTATTATATTTTATCCTACAGCCTTGCAAAATTCACTTCTTATAGTTTTTTTTGTAGATTCTTTAGAACTTTATGTCATCTGTTTAGCTTTACTTCTTCCTTTCCATTTTGTGTATCCTTTAATTTCTTTTTCTTACCTTACTGTACTGGCTAGGATCTCTATGATAATATTGAATAAAAGCAGTAAGAGCAAACATCCTTGACTTAAGTGGAAACTCATAATACCATTCACCATAAAGTATGATGTTAGCTGTTTTTTCATACACATCCTTTAACAGGTTGAGGAAGATGCCTTCAACTCCTAGCTTGCTGAGAGTTTTTTTTTTTATTATGAATTTGTGTTGAATTTTGTCAAATTCTTTTTCCACATCTACTGAGATGATATGGTTTTTCAACTTTATTAGTATGATGTATTCACTGAATTGATTTTTCAAAGTGAAACCAGGCTTGCCTTGTTGAGGTAAATCCTACCTGACCATGAGGTATTATACTTTTAAAAATATAATATTGCTAGATTAAGCATGCTGATATTTTGTTAAGGTTTTTTTGTGTCTATGTTCATGAGGAATATTGACTGCTAGCTTTCTTTTGTTGTAATGTCTTTGTTTTGGTATTCACTAATACTGGCTTCATAAAATGAATTGTGATGTTCTCCTTCCTCCTGTACTTTCTAAAAAGTAGGACTTGTATATTTTTCTTCCTTCAATGTTTAACAATTACTAGCTATGCCATTAGAGCAAACATTTTCTTTGTTGGTTTTATCTACTAATTAAATTTCTTAACACAGGGAAGGACCCCCCAACCCCCAGAATTTATATATTAAAAATTGCATATTTATACTTACATGTCTGAACTTCAGTCACTTTCAAAGTACTCTCCATTTGATGAAATACACCTATTGAGACTCTATCCACTGCTCAAAACAGTTTTTGAATTTGTTAATTTGGATGCCCTTTTAGTGCTTCTGCTGTTTTTTGTTTCACCTCTGCCACACTGGCAAAACGTTTCCTTTGAGGACTTTTTTCATCCACAGAAACAAACAAAAAAAAGTCTCTTGGGGAGACACCAAGTGAATAGGGAGGGAGGGGCACAGGATCATGCTGTTTTTAGTAAAAAACTGAACACTCAGCATGGTGCAAGCAGGTGTGCTCACCACCCATGAAATGGGCAAACACATTGAATCTCTAAAAAAAATTGACTGAAGCTGAATGCAGCCTCTCACAACAACACTAGCTGGTATACTGATATCAATGGGTTCCTACAACACTTATCTAGTGGGGGAAGCCTATACTACAAGGGGCTCACCCTTGAGAAAATAATTCTGGTTTTTTGGGGGTCCCGTTCATATAGGTATATTAGATTTTCTATTTCTTCTAGGGTCAGTTTTTAGTAATTTGTGTCTTTTAAGGAATGTGTCCATTTCATCTATGTTGTTAAATTCGTTGTTGTAAAGTTGTTTATAATAGTACTTTATCATTCTTTTAGTACATAGTATCTGTAATAATATCCATTCTTTCATTCCTAATATTGTCAATTTACATTTTTTCTTGATCGTTCTAGCTAAAGATTTATCAATTTTATTGAACTTTTAAAAAAACCGCTTTTAGTTTCTTTGATTTGTTCTAATTTTTATTTCCTTTCTTCTACTTTGGGTACACTCCACTTTCTTTTGTAGATTCTTAAGGTAGCAGTTAACTGATTTTCAACCTTTCTTCTTTTCTAGTGTAAGCATTTATAGCTAGACATTTCTTTCTTAGCACTGCTTTAGCTACATATCAAATACTTGGATATTGTTCGGTTTCTAATTTCATTCAGTGCAAAATATTTTCTAATGTGAATTCCTCTTAATTTACACATATTTGGGAATTTTCTTTTTTTCCCATTATTAACTTTTAAGTTAATTATTTTGTAGCTGCAGAATATACCATATATAATTTCAATCCTTTCATGCTTATTAACACATTATATTTTTGTGGGCTAGTACACTGCTCACCCCGATGAATGTTTCAAATGCACTTTAGAAGAATGTGTACTCTACTGTTCTTGGGTAGAGTATTCTATAAATGTAGATTAGGCTGAGTAGCTGAGTTGTCTGATTGACTTATTCAAGTATTCTATATCCTGTCTTTCTGTCTAGTTATTCTATCACCTATTGAGAGAAGAGTATTAAAATCTCCAATTCCATATGTTGAATTGCCTATTCTTTCAATTCTGTCCATTTTTGTTTCATGTGTGGTGTGCCTCTATTGTTAAATGCATATACATTTAGAAGTTTTGTTTTGTTTTGTTTTTTGAGTCAGAGTTTCACTCTGTTGCCCAGGCTGGAGTGCAGTGGCACACTCATGGCTATCGCAGGCTTGACCGGCTAGGCTCAGCAATCCTTCTGCCTCAGCCTTCCAAGTAGCTGGGACTACAGGCATGCACCACCAAACCCAGCTACTTTTTAGATTTATTATACAGACGAGGTCTTGCCAAGTTGCCCAGGATGGTCTTGAACCCCTGGGATCAGGCTATCCTTCTGCCTACACCTCCTAAAGTGCTGAGATTATAGGTGTGAACCATTCTGCCTGGCACATTTATTTATTTATGTATTTATTTTTTTGAGTTGGAGTCTCACTCTGTCACCCAGACTGGAGTGCAGTGGCCGCTCCCGGCCACCGCAGCCTCGACCTGCTGGGCTCCAGCGATCCTTCCGCCTCAGCCTTTCCAGTAGCTGGAACTACAGGCGCGCGCTACCATGCCCGGCTAATTTTTTGATTTATTGTTGAGATGAGGTCTTGCTTGCCCGGCGGGTCTCGAACCCACGGGCTCAGGCAATCCACTCACCTCAGCCTCCCAAAGGCGCGGGATTACAGGCTGAGCCACGGAGCCCGGCTTACCTGGCACATTTAGAAATTTTATATTTTCCTGCTGTAGTTATTCCTTTATCATTTTGAAATGTCCCTCTTTATCTCTAATACTATTCCTTGTCTGAAAATCTATTTTGGCTAATATTAATATAGTTACTCCAATATTCTGATGCTTGTTTTCTAAGAAGGGGAACCTCTCAACTTCCTCACACTGTCATTACTGGAAGATGTATTTATTTTGATGATAAAAATTAAATAAAAACTTTAAAGGGGGATATAATTATAGACTCAGAAGATTTTTAAAAAATATTGATTACAATTCTATGCTTATAAAATTAAAAATATGGGTTAAAAAGCATATATAAATAGGTTGGACATGCCTGTAATGGTGGCTCATGCCTATAATCCCAACACTTTGGGAGGCGGAGGTGAGAGGATTGCTTGAGTCCAGGAGTTTGAGACCAGCCTGGGCAACTTGGTGAGACCTTGTGTCTACAATAAATAATATTTATTACAATTCTATACTTAAAAAATTAAAAATCTGGGTTAAAATGTATGTATAAATAGGCCAGGCACAGTGGCTCATGCCTGTAATCCCAGCACTTTGGGTGGCTGAGGTGGGAGGAATGCTTGAGCCCAAGAGTTCGAGACTAACCTAGACAGCATAGCAAGAGCTTGCCTCTACCAAAAATAAAATTAATTCGCCAGGCATTGTGTCACATGCCTGTATTCAGTTACTTGGGAGGCTGAGGCAAGAGGATCGCTTGAGCTTAGGAGGTTGAGGCTGCAGTGAGCTATGATTGGGTGACACAGTGAAACTCTTATTCAATCAAATACATTTTTTTAAAAGTATATAAAAATAAACATATATTTCCATATCTTCTCCATTTTTTTCTCCTGGAATCCATCACATTATCAACACTAGATACACTTTGGGAAAGATATGAGGGGATGGTCAGGAGGATAGAAGCTAATACAAAAAGTAAATGCAAATAATTTGTCTCTTCTTTTTTTTATTATACTTTTTCTTTCCTTTACCTAATTGCACTAATATTGTATATCAACACAAAAGGTAAAAAAAAAAAAAAAAAGCTATTGATTATTCCTTGAATTATTTATAATACGAATGGGAAGGTGAGTCTTCCACTATTAAGCCTGACTGAAGCTGCTGGTTTGGAATATCTATGACTTAATATGTCAAGGAATAGCTTCCTATTCCTATTTTACTAAGGTTGTGTGTGTGAGTGGGGGGGAGGAGAGACAGACACACACACAGAGATACAGACAGAGAGAGAGAGAAGGAGAGAGACAGAGAGAGAGAGTCAGAAAGAGAGGTAGAGAGGGAGGAAGGAAAAGGAGGAAGAAGGGGGAGGAGAGGGAGAGAGATAATGTCTGTTACAGAGGTCCTAATATTAAAATAACCCTTGTATTTTTAGAAGAAATGCTATTTGGTTATGGGGTATATGTATAATAAACTACTGAATTTGTCAACTAATATTTTATCTAATGTAACTAATACTTTGAGACTGGCTTGTAGTTTTCTTTTTGGATATATGAGATGCCTGTGTTAATCTCTAAAACAATGCAAGACGTTTTACACAGCTTTTAACATATTGAATGTTTGAAAGAAGCATAATAAGAAGAGGCTAGCCTAAGCAGATATTAAAGCCCCAGTCATAAAAATATAATTATATTGGCCCATGCAGATCTAGGGAACAGAACTGAGATCAGAAATAAGCCTAAGTAGTTGCTGCAATTTTGTATAAGAATAAAACACCAGAATCCCTAATTGGGGTAATAGGAATTTAATAGATGGTCCTGATAGAACTGACTAGCCAAGTGGAGGAAAAAAATGTTGAAATTGTACTGCTTTAAGATAAAAAAATTTTTTTTAATGCTCCTGAGTAACACAAAAGATTGAAGAAATTTAAAAATATAACACATTTATGGATAAGAAGACAGCAGTTCATAAAGATTTCTGTTCTCCCTTAGATAATCTACACATCTGATGTAATTCCAGTAAAATACCAATAGAATTTGTGATTGTGTGTAGAATTAAACATGCTTTATCCAATGTTAAAAAAGAAATGCAGGAAATCAAAAAAGTAGAGGACGGAGAAAGCAGGGGAGAAGAGGTTCTAACCCTATGAGACACTAAAACATATTATAATAGGTCATTTCATAGCAGGCTCCTGGGGCTGTGAAGCCAAGATCTCTGAATGCTATGAACAAAGACTGAAGTTCTCTACAGGACTAAGCAGTGTATTTTCCTGAGAAAATACAAAGCTTAGTCATTCATAAGCATAATGTAATTCTCTGTGATTATTGATGTGGGAAAGTAAATATATATCTCAAGGTTTAACCAAAGTTTTCCCTTAGAAAAAAATTTATAAAACTACAATTACAATGGCAACATATGGCACGTGAAGAGTCAGGTCCAAAGAATAGAAAATCAAAAAACAGACACAGAATGTCTAAAGGTATCAGGTATGACGGTGTGAGCCTGTGGTCCCAGAAGGCTGAAGCAGAAGGACTGCCTGAGCCGAGGTTAAGGCTGTGGTGAGCTGTGATCACACCACTGCACTCCAGCCTGGGCAACAGAGTGAGACCCCTAACATGCGCATGTACGTGTATGACACACACATACACACACACACACACACACACACACAGACCCCTACAATAATTACAATGGCAAGATATGGCTCATGAAGAGTCAGAGCAATAGAATGGAGAATTTCAATGTTTAGCCAAAGTTTCTCTTTAGAAAAAAGTTTATAAAACTACAATAATTACAATGGCAACACATGGCACATGAAGAGTCAGATCAATAGAATAGAAAATTTAAAAATAGACACAGAATGTCTAATGGTATCATTTCAAATCAGTAGAGAAAAGATCATTTAGAAAAAATGGCTAAACATTTGGAAAAAATAAGAGTGGGTTTTCAATTTATACCTTATGTTAAGATAAATTCTACTTAGAATACAAACACAATGTAAAAATAAAATCATAAAAGTACTATAAGAAAAACAAGTTAATTCTTTTTAATATGAGTAAATAAAGTATACAAAAAGCATATACAAAATAAAGACTGATAAATGCAATTACATAAGAAGCAATACCTCTAGGTAGGGGAAAAAAATCCCACAGGCAAAAGATAAACTAGTAAAAATTATTTGCTACTCAGACAACTGGTAAAGGGAGAAATCCCCACTTTATAAGTAGGAGCAACTTAACTTAAAAAATGGGCAAAAGAGGACTGGATTAAAAAAAAGTGGTACATATACACAATGGAATATTATGCAGCCATAAAGGACAAAATCACGAACTTCACAGCAACCTGGATGGACTTAGAATCTATAATACTGAGAGATGTATCATAGAAACAAAGAACCTAGTATCATATGTTCTCACTCATAAGTGGACCTTGAACAATTATAATAGTATAAGAAAAGGACTGGCAGTAGCAGGAAGCTGGCAGGGTGTGGGAGAGAGGCAGGATTGGCAGTAGAGAGAATCTGCCAGGGAAAGGGGGGGGAACACCTCATCAACAAGGGTACCTGCATGATGAACATCTACCTAATCCTGAATTGTACCCCACATCTTTAAAATAAAAAAATTAAAAGAAAAAAAAATGGGCAAAAGGATATGAATTGAGAGTTCATAGAAAAAGTAATGCAAATGACCAATAAAGTAAACACAGATCATCTTTACTTATAAAATGCAAAGTAAATGATATATTTCACTTATTAGATTTGCAAAATTTTTAAAAACTGCTAGAACACACAGCATAAGACACATAATGAAAACAAGGAGAAAAAGATATATAATGAATCAGAGGTCCAACAACCAAATACTTTATTCCAGAGGTTTCTGAAATAGGAGAAAAATGGAAGAAAGGTAATTAAACAAAAGGAAAACATTTGTGAGTTGGAGCGACTTGCATGCTCAAATTAAAAGGGACTAGTGGCACACTGAATGTTAAAAAAAAAACAACTATACTAAACAGTAAAAGATAAAGATAAGAGCCCAAAAGCTTTCAGAAGGGGAAAAACAGACAATGTGCAAAGAAGCAATGATCTGACTTGCAATGTTATTCTCATCAATAACAACAGAAGTGAAAAACAATGCAGTAATTAAAATCTATTGGAAAATAATCTGACCAAGAAGAACGCCATACTCAGAAACCATGTTAAAAATAAATAAATAAATAAAGGTATTTCCAGACAATTTGGTTCTGAAAGTTTTACTTCCCCTGAACCAATTTTAAGACACTTAACTGAGTAATTACTGGAGTCAACCAAAGGTGAAGTCAAGAAAAGGAAAGAAATGGCAGAACTACCCCAGTGGCCCAATAACATAAGTAATTAGGAAAAAGCAATCCTCAGACAAAGTTTTACATTAATCATAGAAAGTAATAAACCCAAACCAGAAGATGAAATCTGTGTGTCAAAGTAAAAAGTGTTCAGGAAAAAGAACACAACAAACTCTAAACAAGAGATAAAAGAACTGAGGAGTAAGGCAGCACTATGACATGTTGGAGAATGTATATGTTTATTTTCATGATAAGAAAAAATGAAAAGTAACTGAAAACTTTAAAGAAAAACAAAAAATGTATTATAAAATCATGCTTAAAATGAAGCAAAATAGCACAATTTTGAGCAGTATGTGAAGCATATGAAAAGATAAACCTTGTGACCTGAATACTAAGAATATTTGTGTACCTCATGATGAACAGAGAAAAAAAATCTAACATCAGCATTCTACTTTGTTATAAACATTTTACATAATCACATTAATGAAACACTATAAGTTTCAACTATTAAAATCTACCTATGGCCAAAACATAAGATGATTTAAGTATGGTTATAGAACAGGCAGTAAAAGTTATTACTCAACAACGCAAAAAGTAATACATAGAACATTTTGTGGAAGGGTCAGAGAAGATGTGAAAGGAAGAATGGGGTACTATTATCACTGTCTAACATAGTGAGGAATCAGAAATATTATTGAAAGGTAATGTGATAGAAAACAAAGAGCTGAGTATCTTAAATTAGAAAGAACAAAAGCTAAAGAAAGGGAGAATGGAATTAGAATTGTGAGATGCTTATTAAACATAGTAACAAAATTGAGAAATAACAGAAATTTTCAAAAAGTGGAATTAGAATGCTTAAACTTGCTTCAACAATCTTCAAGTCCAGTAGCTATTAAGAGAAGCAATTTGTTCATTTCTCAACTGCACCCATTATTTACTAAGGTATGTATGTATTTCATTAATATTGGGGAGGATTATCATAGATATTTGTTTTTTATAAAAATCTTTTGAGGCACTGAATAACTCTTTGGAAATCTTATAAGATATAACAGTTTTTCAAGTGTTTAGTGCATTTCAAAGTGTGGTACCCTAATTTCCATTTTCTTGGTTTCAGTTCCAGAAATATTGGCAGAAAAAGTAAAAAGCTGACAGCTGGGTATAAGGATATTACATGACTCTAATTATCTAAAATGTTTCTTTTAAAAGAACAGTTGCTACTAAATATTTCACTGCTAACATTTAGTTCAAACCATGGCTACATGTATTCTATGGCATACTTGATATAAATTTTGCAGCTGGTTGTTGATTTCCATCAACACCTTAACACTGAAGTCTGCAGCAAGGCCACATCTAAACCTTGGAAACTGAGCTTTCAAAACTACAATGAAAACCCAGTTGAATATTTGAACATATATAGGCTTTTGCCTTCATTATTGCAGAATAAAATGTTTCCTACATAAATATCAGCTCAATTTAACTGAACAAGTATTTGTGGACATACCATTAGGAACTATAATATGCATTCTACAAAGGATACACATAAGCATCACAAAGCAGAGTACAGGATGCTAGATGTGAAAGTGAGAGACAAATCAATCAGTTCTTACCCTGGAGAAATAGCCAGTGTTTTATTTTATTTTTATAAAGTGTGAATATGTTGAAAAAGTTTATAGAAACACTTTCTCGGTCTAGGCACAGTGGCTCACAACTGTAATCCCAGCACTTTGAGAGGTAGAGGTGAGAGGATTGCCCGAGTCCAGGGTTTTGAGACCAGCCTGGGCAACATGGTGAGACCTTGTCTCTCCAAAAAAAAAAAAAAAAAAATTAGCCGGGCACGGTGCCGTGCACCTGTAGTCCCAGTTACTTGGGAGATGGCTGCAGTAGTTATGAATGTGCCACTGCACTCCAGCCTGGGCAACAACGTGAGACTCTTGACTCAAAAAACAAACAAAACCTTCTCCCCAAACATAATGAAAGATCAACTAATATGTGAGCTGGAGAAGAAATGCTTAGTAAAAGGAGGAGGTAATTTTAGTTATAGTCTACTTTTCCTGTAAAGACCAAAGCCAAAAAAGAAGACAGATATCTTGATTGTAAGGCCCAAGTCTATACTTACAAGCTGGGTAAATGAAAAAAAATACTTAATTTCTTAAGTCTTCATTTTCCTTACTGAAAAGTGGGACTAATCACTCTTTCTCTGGATTCTTTTTTTTTTTTTTGAGTTGGAGTCTCACTCAGTCGCCCAGACTGGAGGGCAGTGGCCGCTCCCGGCCACCGCAGCCTCGACCCACTGGGCTCCGGCGATCCTTCCGCCTCAGCCTTCCAAGTAGCTGGAACTACAGGCGCGCGCTACCACGCCCGGCTAATTTTTTGATTTATTGTAGAGATGAGGTCTCGC
>CAUYQG010020593.1:0-42711 GCA_963574415.1 Tarsius wallacei | reverse complement strand
AAGTAGGTAGTCTTCCAACTTTGATTTTCTTTTCCAAGATTGCTCTGCTTATTCTGGATCCTTTATATCTCTACTGCTTTCAGGATCAACTGTTAAATTCCACCCACAAAAAATTCCACTAGGATTTTCATCAGAATTGTGTTCAGTCGATAGTTGTGTTATTAAAAATGGCAGCCATGAACCACATGTGGTCACTGAGAGTAAAAAGAGGAAATATTGCTGGCCAAATTAAGATATGCCATAAGTGTAAAGTATACATTGGCTTGCAAAGACCTTGCTTTAAAAAAGAATGTAAAATATCTCATTAATAATTTTTACAGATTACATGTAGAAATCATATGTATTGGGTTAAGTAAATATAATAAAATTAAGATAAAAAATGGAAGTATCATTATTGTTCTTACAGCCACTCTAGAAATTCTATTGTAGGAAAGGAAGGAGAATCATAAACTATAATCTTTTGTGGCTTCTGGATTGGGCATTGTTACTGTTCCTAGAGACACTCCAGAAGTTCTTGGCAGTTTTATGAGATTCATGTGTGTTTCTTAAGAACAAAGACATTCTCTCACATTAACCACAGTACAGAGTGATCATTTTAAAAAGCAATCCACTCTTGTCACTATTTTCCTTCTTTCTGCTCTTAAGACAAAGACCAAAATCCTTAACTTAACCTATAAGATGGTCATGAGCCAGCCTGCTTCTTTCTCCAGCTTTGGCCACTTGCCCTCTGCTTTTTGTTCCAGCCACACTGACTGTCCTTTCATGCATAAACAGCCATGTTCTTTCCCACCTTCAGGATTGGCCCATGCAAGTATTTTCTACCTATAGTAGATACCCTAAGTACCCACCTTGTTCCACTTAGCTAACCTCTATTTATTATTTAGATCTTGATTTTCTCTTCTGCTTATTGGAGTATGCAGTTGCTTTCTAAATTGTATTCACCATTAAATAATGAACTCCTTAGAACAGAGACTCCATCTTTTGTGTTTCTTCTGTATCCTCAGATCCTAGAGATGTGCTTGGCACAAGGTGGGTTCTTAAATAATATTTGTGCATGAGTGAATAAAAAGGTCTTTCTACATGAATGAACAACGGTGACGTATTTACTTGCCATTCCCCATGGATTAAAAGCTCCTTGCAATTCAGAGACTATTTTTTATTTGATTTCATGCATCCAGTGTTTAGTACATACCCTGACACATGATAGGTATTAATGAATATTTGTTGCGTGAATGAACTAATAGACATGAATTTATCGAATGCTTACTATATTCTCAGGATGCACTAAGCATAATAATGGGTAATGTATTTATGATTCCTAGACATTTGGAAATCTTACATTGTCTACATATAATTTTTTTGGAGAATTCAGGCAGATTGTAAGCAATATTTTTTCCTTGTATCAGGTTACACTTTTCTCATTGAGGACATCAGTTCAATGACTTTGCGGATACATATAAATTTGATTTTCATAACTTTAATACATATACGGATTTGGTTCTGATTAGAGTAGTCAGGTATCTTGCTTGCAAAGGAAAAAAAATCTATAACTTTCAGCCAAAAAGAAGAAATTATCTTAAAGTCTTTGGTTATCTGATTTAATCAAAGTTAACCGCAGAAATTCTCAGAATTCCAGTGTATTGTGAATTTATAAAAAGGATAATATTATTTATAAATTTCTTAGTCTTATTTAACCTTGAAATGTTATTTTGTGGTTGGTATTTTTCCTGAATACTTATTAACATCTTATGAAACACTGGGGTCTTATGAAACGCATACTGGAAAATGTTGAATTAGAGAGGAACTCTTTTATTATTTGTTATCTTCCCATCCACCTTAAGGTCATTGGTATTAGTTTAGACTATTTTGAATATTTTAGTAGGTGATCCTATCCTAACTTGTATGAGGCTCCTGGAACTAAGAATCAGATTTGGAGGATTTGGGGTTTAACTCCACCTGACTGTGCAATGTAATATTGTGATTACTGGTTTGCTTTGCTTTGCTTTGCTTTGTTTTAGGTCATGACAAAGGGGCTCTATGCAATACCTTTCAACAATGTTCATATTAGAATAAATCAATCACTTTTAATAAAGAAAAAATGTGAAGTATATTTAAAAAACTCACTTTAATTGCACATGCTTAAAATGTTTGAAAGGGATTGGCATTTTGTGGACATGTGGTATAACAGGGATAAGATTTACCCTCCCATCAGAACAAAAAGTAGACAAAAAATAAGAAACAATGGTTCTCAAAACAGTCAATATCAAGCAACAAAACATAGTAATCTCTAAGAAATAGCAGATAAATGAGATGAGCCTTACAATTTTCCCAACTTACTACCTAGGAAAAGTTTTCTGGCCATAGAGCAAAACGGGAGACTTGGGAGAGCCAGACAAAGACCATGAGTTAAGAAGAGAGAACTAAGTTTGAGAAGGCCAAGGTAGCTACAGTTTGCAAGCCACAGGCATGACAAAAAAGAACTACACAAGAGTTCTGAATATTTGAAGATAGTTTTCCTCAAGTACTCAGTTGAGTACTGATCAGCATATGGGGGGAAAATATCTGAGGCCAGAGAAAGAACCACCCAAGAAGATTAAAGGGAGTAATCTCTGCCACATATGTAGGACTGGGAATAGTGACTATTTCTAATAGGGTAGAAAACCTCATATCCCACAGAGCATTGGGCATTATTCTTAAATGTATGTTTCCTCAGTTATGAAAAAAAAATAACTCTGGAGTAAATAGTTTTACCTAAAAGACTTAAAAAACAATATCTGAACAGATCAAACTATTTCCAAGTAACTTAACTACATCCTGGAACATACATATTCACAAGGTTTATATCTAATATGCAAATAAGAAAAAAAATATGACCCATAAAGAAGAAAAAATAATCAAAACTGACCCAGAAATAACACAAATGATAGAATTAGCAGGCAGATACATTAAAACTGCTATTATCATGAATTCATATCTTCCAAAAGCTAGAGGAAGGACTGAACGGGTGAAAAAGCTATATGGAAGATATGACAAAAGATCTAAATCAAATGTCTAGTGATGAAAAGTACAATTTTTCTGAGATGAAAAATATACTGACTGTTTAAGTACAGACTAGAATTTGCAGGGAAAAAAAGGTTAGAAAACTTAAAGATATAGCAATATAAGCTATTAAAAATGAAACACACACAAAATACTATTTATAAAATGAACAGAGGATTAATGAGCTGATTATACAATTGAGAACCCAAAAAGAGAGGAAACGAAAATAAATATATTTGAAAAAAATGGGCTGAAAATTTTTCAAATTTTATGAAAGCTATGTACCCACAGATTGAAAGAGCTGAATGAAGCCCAAGCAAAAGAAACATGAAGAAACTTGCACCAAGACATATCATAATCAAATTACTTGAAATCACAAATGTTTGGATAGTAACATTTGAAATCATAAATGTTTGAATCCAAATGTTTAGATTCTAAACCTATAGGTCAAAGAAGTAAAAGGAAAATCATGAACTATTTTAAGCAAAGTGAAAATGAGACCACAACATATTAAAATTTGCGGGATGCAGATAGATCAGTACTTAGAAGGAGGTTTATAGCACTAAAGGCCTATATTAGAAAAGGAAAAAGTCCTCAAATCAACCCCAGCTTTCACCTTAAAAAACCAGCCATGGAAGAACAATTAAAACTCAAAATAAACAGAAGAGAGGAAATAATAAAGCTCAGAATAGAACTCAAAAAAATAGTAAACAATCACAATAGAGAAGCTTTATGAAACCAAAAGCTAGTTCTTGGAGATCAATAACACTGCTCATGTCTAGCCAAAATGATCAAGATAAAAGTAGAGAAAACACAAGTTATTAATATCAGAAATGGGAGGGGTAACATCATTTCAGATTCTATAGATACTGAAAGAATAATTAGGGAATGTTATAAATGGTTTTATGTTAATAAATTCAACAACTTAAATAAAATCTAATAGGCCTTTTGAAAGGCAAATTGCCAAAGGTGATTCAGGAGGAATTAGACTACTGAATTGCCCTATATCCATTAAAAAATTGAATTTGCAGTTAAAAAACAAAACATTTCATTAAGAAAACTATAGGCCCAGATGGTTTCACTGGCAAATTCCATAAGACATTTAAGGAAGCAATAATACCAATTTTACATGAACTTCTCCAGAAAATTGCAGAGGAGAAAATACCTCTCAATTCATTTTATGATGCTACCAGTTACTCTGATACCAAACCAGGCAAAGACATTACAAGAAAGAAAACTACTTACCAAAAATCTCTTATGAACATAGATTGCCAAAATTCTTAATAAAATGCTAGCAGATTAAATCCAACAATATATTAAAAAGATATTACATCCTACTTAAGTGAAGTTAGTATAACTTTTGGGAATCAATCAATGTAAATCACCATATTAAGTCTTAAAAAAGAAAAATGCATGATTACTTCAATAGCAGCACAAAAGCATTTGACAAAACCTAACATCCATTCTTTGTTAAAACTTTTAGCAAACTAAGAATAGAAAGGAACTTCCTCAAATCTACAGCAACATGAATGAACTTGGGAGATATCAGGCTAAGTGAAATAAGGCAGAAACAGAAAGACAAATACTGTAAGATCTCACTTATATGTGGAATCTAAAATAACAAAACTCATAAAGGCAGAGGGTAGAATGGTGATCTCTAGATGTTATGAGGAGGCAGAAATGAGGAGATGATGGTTAGAGGATGCAAAATTTCACTTATACAAGATGAACCTATGATATAGCATAGTGCATGTAAGTAACAGTGATGTATACTTGAAATTGCTAAGAGGGTAGATCTTACATTAAATGTTTCTACCGAACACAAAAAGAAAAATCAGTAATTACACACATTCAGTAATAATAATAAAGGGGATGGGAGGACACGTTGGGAGGTGATGGATATATTTAAGGCATTGATGGTGATAATGGTTTTGTGAGTGTATACTTATCTCCAAACTCACAGAGATGTATATATTAAATATGCTCAACTTTTTACATCAATCATACCTCAATAAAGTGGAAGGAAGGGAAAGAGAGGGAAGGAAGGAAGGACGGAAGGAAGTGGGGACCTCAACTTGATAAAGGAAATTTATGAAAGCCCTATAGCCAACATCATAATTAATGGTGAAAGACTGGATGTTTTCCACCTAAAATTTAAAACATAACAAGAATGCCTACCCTTACTGCTTCTAGTCAACATTGTACTGGAGATTGTAGCCTGCACAATAAGGCAAGAAAAAACAATACTGCACAAAATCATCAAAATTGAAAATGAATACATGAAATTCTCTTTATTCGCTGGTACATTATTTTCTATGTAAAAAAATCTGGTGCAATCTACAAAAAATAGAAAACCTTATTTGCTATTAAGTGAATTTAGCAAGTTTGCAGGCTACAAGGTACAAGTGTACAAGTACCAATTGCACTAGAGAGTCCCCCCAAAATGGAACTTATTTATTAAAAATTGCATATTTATTCTTACATGTTTAAACTTCAGTCACCCTGAAAGTACTCTCTGCTAATGCAATACACCTATCAAGAAACTTTCCACTGCTCAAAACAGTTTTTGAACTCATCAATTTTGATGCCTTTTAGTGCTTCTGCCATTTTTGTTTGTTCGTTTGTTTGTTTGTTTGTTTCACCACTTCTACATCAGCAAAATTTCTCTTTGAGAACTTTTTTCATCTGGGAAAATAAAAAAAAGAGTTGCTCAAAGATTGGGAGAACAGGGAGGGTGGGGCATGGGGGGGTCATGCTGGGTTTGGTCAAAAACCACTGAACACTTAGAGTGGTGTGGACAGGTGCACTCGTAAATCACCCATTATGAAATGGGCAAATGCATTGAAAGCATCTCCAAAAAAAAAAAAAAAAAAATTCACTGAAGCCAAATGCAGCCTCTCACCACAACACTAGCTGGTACACGGATGCTGATGGGTTTCTAGAACATTTGCCTCACAGGGGAAGCCTGTACTACAAGGGGCTGCCCTCCAAAAAATAATTCTGTTTTTGGGGGGTGCCCCATCATATATGCTAATAATTGTAAATTTAAAACTATCATTTACAATACCATCAAAAATATGCAATACTTTGGGAAAAAAATCTGACAAAGGATGTGTAAGATCTTATCCTAAAAACTAAAAAAGTATTGCTAAAATAAATTTAAAGCAACGTAAATAAATTGAGAGATACACTATAGTGAGAGAGAGCAAGTCAGTGGGGGAGAGAGGTAGAAAGGGGTGGGAGAGAGGACTTACAAAGGGATAAAAGGAAACTTACAATGTTTAAGTTGATTACCGTGAGTTTGTGATGGTTTCTCAGTTGTGAATTTTTTTTTTTTTTTTTGAGTTGGAGTCTCACTCCTTCACCCAGGCTGGGGTGCAGTGGCACGCACGCTCAAGGCCATGCCAGCCTCGACCTTCTGGGCTCCAGCGATCCTTCCACCTCAGCCTTCCGAGGAGCCGAAACTACAGACCAGACGCGTGCTACTACGCCTGGCTATTTTTTATTTTATTGTAGAAACAAGGTCTCACCAAATTGCCCGAGCTGGTCTCGAACCGCAGGCTCAGGCAATCCACTCACCTCAGCCTCCCCAAGTACTGGAATTACAGGCTGAGCCACGAAGCCCAGCCGTGAATATTTGTTAACACTTATACTTTAGATATGTGCATCTCATTGTATGTCAATTATACTATGATAATTTTTTTTTTTTTTTTTGAGTTTGAGTCTCACTCCATCGCCCAGGCTGGAGTGCAGTGGCATGCATGGTCACGGCCATGCCAGCCTTGACCTTCTGGGCTCTAGCCATCTTTCCACCTCAGTTTTCCAAGTATCCAGAACTACAGGTGTGTGCTACCATGCCCGGCTAATTTTTTATTTATTGTTGAGACAAGGTCTCGCCAAGTTGCCCTGGCTGGTCTTGAACCTGCGGGCTCAGGCAATACATTCGCCTCGGCCTCCCAAAGTGCTGGGATTACAGGCTGAGCCACAAAGTCCAGCCTAATATAGTAATTTTTTTAAAGAAAAAAAATCAGTTCAGAGTATACCACTAACTCAGATTAACTACATGTAGAAATCAGTCATATTTCATGTGGTACTACTAAAAATTGAGTCAACAATGTTCCGCATAACTGGAAATACAGGAGGTTAAAACCAATGGTTATTTTTCCTTTCTGGACATTTCTCATCTTACTCCATTTCATTGTTGTCTTGTTTCTTGAATTTAAAAGTGATTAAATAACAGACCGGGCTCGGTGGCTCAACCTGTAATCCCAGCACTTTGGGAGGCCGAGGTGAGTGGATTGCCTGAGCCCACGGGTTTGAGACCAGCCTGGGCAACCTGGCGAGACCTCATCTCTACAATAAATCAAAAATTAGCCAGGCGTGGTAGCACGCGCCTATAGCTCCAGCTACTTGGAAGGCTGAGGTGGAAGGATCACTGGGGCCCAGCAGGTTGACGCTGGGGTGGCTGTTAGCGTGCCACTGTCCTACAGCCTGGGCCTCGGAGTGAGACTCCAACTCAAAAATATAAAAATAAATAAATAAATAAATAAATAAAAGTAATCACATAACAGCAACAGATACTGAAACTGTTCCCCAAAGAGTTAAAGAAACAATGATAGAAACTCTTGACTTCTCAAAATGGCAGATTAAAAAAGAAACAGAAAATCCCTCCACTTGTAACAAAACTAGCTAAAATCAGTTGGAACCAATATGTCCAATTGGAGTTTGCCCAAAACGAGCTTCTTGATGTCACAGACTGAATTTTCACTGCATGTTTTATCCCAACTACCCCTGAATGTGCACATGACACCCATGAGGTGGCATGAAGAAATAACTGTCCATGTCTAAGGACTTTGCAGACATCCGTTTCCCTTTCACCAACCACCTGCTAATCCTAGAATCCACTCCCTAAACCTTTTCTAATAAAAGGACTGCCTTAAAGCCAGCATGGAGAGACAGATTTGAGCTGGCTTCCTGTCTTCTTAGTTTACTTGCATAAAAATCTTTTCCTTTCTCAAAAACCCCGTGTCATAGTATTGGCTTCGAGTGCATCAGGCATCAAGCCCCTTTCATTCTATAACAATATCATTAAAATAAAGACAAAGGAGTGAAAGAGATTATTCAGACTGGAGAAGCAAAATCTTAGTGCTGTTTTGCTAAGAATGTTGGTATGGAGTATTAGTCATAGGAAAATGATCATTTGTTCTGTATCCCCTCAAAGGATAAGAAAAGAATCTTCCTAAAGGTAAAATGCACAGAAAAAATTTGCTTTAAAGTGATGACTTTGAGTGCTAGATTGGGTGTTCATGAGAGCAATTTATTTGCACACATCAAACACATGGACCTGATGGAGAACAGAGACTCGTAGTCTTCCTTCCAGCTTTCCACATCTTGCTACTTATATCTGTATAGCCATGCTCTGCCAGGTCTATGACTTTACTACATCTTTTTCATAGTATCCAGGAAACTCAACCTAAGTTTGTTGGCTTTTTATTTAGACATTTTATTTGCCAAGGCAGACCACTCAGCCATTGAGGAAGGCCCTCCTGGCAATAACTCAGATTACTCCCTAATCTGCTTGTGGGTCAATCTCATCATATTTTCTAAGTAAAAACAATTTCCTGGACTGGTGGTGGAGTGGAGTAGACAGGTAGATAATGATGGGCACTACTTTCCCACTGGTCAGTAAGGTGGGTTGGAGGATTGGAGGCTGAAGATTTCAGCCACATTTTCTAGGGCTTCGTGTTATATCCTACAAAATAAGAGAAATAAGAGAGCATGTCCCTCATTATCCATGGCTATACCCCTAGAATGTACCTCAAATCCCACTACTACAGAGGTCTAGATTTTTTTTCTTAAACAATCACAAAAGCTATGTGCTATTTACTTGACTCATCATCCATGCCCTCGCCTTCCATGTGATCACTGTAGCCAAGTGGGAACATAGCCTTACTTCTCTCAGTAGTTATCTCATTTCGTATTAAGGCCTAGGTCATTACATTCCTTAATTCATTATTATTCCCATCTTTGAAGCAGCAGCTGCCATTCTAAAACCTCACCACAAAGCTTCTCCAGTCTCTTGATTTTTCAAGGATCCATCTGATGGTGTCAAAGAAGCATTGAATTGGGAATTCGAAGTAACTGCGACCACTGGGTCAGAAGACCTGGAGCCTTCTGATATGAAGGGAGAAGAATCATCATAGTGACTCATCCCTACATAAGTAAATACGGAGAAACTGTGAAAAATAGACCAAAAAGCCTCAACTCCATTGCTTACTGATCTTCTCCCTCCTAAACTTTTCATATTCCTGTTCACAGAAAAGTGGGCTTTTGCCAAAAATGCCATCTTTGTGAATAAACAAGGTCAACAATAAATTAGCTGTACTTATCAAGTAGAGGCTGGTAGAAGAACACTATCCAATGTGGGACTAACCTTACACCCAACTCCACTCTGGGAGATTACCACATCTTTGGAGAATAACTGAATGTCTACAGAATTCTGGACAATAGGACGGTCTTAGGAATCATCATGGGGCTTGACAAGACTAATAACAATTTTGTTTTTGTTTGAGCAACATTTAATGACCTGAAACTGAACACATGATGGGAAATAACCTGCCCACCCCACCCCCAGGAGACCATGTGAATCTGATCAGGAAGGAAATGTAAAAAGACTGAGGGGCATTCCTCGGGCCCCTTCCTGCTCTGGGAGCTTTTCTGACCTCTCGATAAATCCTACTTTCTCAAAAAAGAAAAAAAAAGAAAGACTGAGAATATGAGGTTGCCTGGGTAGCAACTTGGCTTGGGTACATCAGTGTTTCTCAGTGACCTTCCTCTCTTCGCTTAAAAGACTCTTCATTCACAGGTCGATGCTGGTTTCAAGAAGAGACAGAACGGTGATTTTGGCTAGCCCTAATTAGAATAGTGGAAGTTATGAGGCATTGTGACAGAATTTTCCCTTTCTCCTCAAGCACAGAGCCCTTTCGGGTTATCTAAACCTCAATTTTAATGCAGTCAATGATGGGGAACTAAGTGGAACTCATCCACTTTTCTTGTATATCCGAAAGAGGAAGGAGGCCAGATGACAGATATGTCTTATCAAGGAGACTTATGCCTAAATTGGTTAATTATGTTCTCAAAAGAAAACCCAGCCTCAAGCTTCCTTGGGCATTTTATTGTAAGATTTTGAAAACTATGAAAGAATTAGCTGAGTGGGAACTGGGGTGGGAGTGGGTATAGGATTTTGACAGAATTGAGCCTGGGAAAGCGTCTAAGGAGCTTTATGTTGGAGTTCTCACTAAAAATGGGGGCAAGAGAAGGAGGAGGGGCACCAGTCTCCCCCTCTTTCTTCCTCCGTCTGCCTCCAATTGCCATGAAAATGATTGTCACTGAGTCAGTCACCAAACTCTCCTAGGCTGACTCAGGGTGAAGTAGTAAGCCAGGGTGGAGGGCCTGAAGGGGAGAAGCTGCAGTCAGTAAATTGATGGTCCTTCACAGGTGTGACTTAAGTTAGATATGAGCTGGTCAAAAATGCTATGATTGAATTCTATAACATTAAACAATATACATACTTGGTTCCTTAAATCTTCAGCCATAACAACCAATGAGGTCAAATATTATACGTGTCCCTATTCGGTCTATTTTACCGAGAGACTACCATAAAATAAGTTGGAAATATTCAAGAGGTATTTAACTAAGCAGGCTTAGGCCATCATAGAAATGCTTAGAGTTTTAAAAAAAGCAAAAAGTGAGTCGGGCAGCTGTCTCCTCTCTTAAAAGAAGCCTAAACTCTCGGAAATTATAATCTTCACATGTTAGTAGAAAAAAACATCTCCCGAACAGTTTGTTTTCATTTGTTTCAAGCATGTCTACACATGCTTAAAGTCTTTTTAAGGCCTCTTCTATAAAATATTTACCGGATAATTCCAACATCTGTGTCATCTCAACGGTGGCGTCTGCTGATTTTTTTCTCTCTTTCAAGTCGAGATTTCCCTGGTTCTTGGCATGACGGATGCTGTTTTTTAATTGTATTCTGGACATTTTGGGTGTTATGTTATGAGGCTCTTATTTCAACCTTTTGTTTTAGCTGGCCTATCCTGAAACTAGGTGACAGTGGAAGATGGGCACCAACCCTTTACCACTGGGAGGAAGTGGGAGCCCAGATTCCCCATCAGCCTCCACTGATACCATCATGGCAGGGAGGAGGGGAGCTACTCATTACCACCAAACAGAGGTGGAAGTTCATGCTCCCTAGGTGGTCTCCAATGAACTGAGGGAGCCATTTGGGGAAGGGCAGCTTATCACCATAGCGTGAAGATAGAAATTCAGGCTCCCTACCTGGCTTCCTAGTATACCACCTCAGCATGGAGTGGAAGGAGCGCCTCTTTACCTCCAGGTAGGATGGAAGTCTAAGTTTTCCACCTGTGTTTTTCAGCCTTTTCTACAAGGTAGGTGTATGACATGGATTCTTCCTTAGTGTTTTGCTGGATTCCCATATCTGCTCTGGGTTATTGCCTGAGCATCAGGATAGTATTTAATCTCCCTAGCCAATTCTAATGTGCAGCCAAAGATGAGAACCACTGTTTTTGTGTTTTCTTCTACCTCAAATAATTCATTGTAACCTCTCTCCTTTAAAGAAAAGCACCAATGTTTTTGCTAAAAAGCAATAAGGAGAAACAGCTGGAGGTAAAATATTGCTGGTAGGCCCCCCTTTTACTAAGCTTTTGTCACAGTTGTATAGATGGTAAGCTGTCACAGCAAGTCATGTCTGATAAGTATTTAGGAGGATGAAAATGTTCAGAAGCTATTAAGAGAGATACCGAGACAAGGGAGTGATAATGCATTGGCCACCAAGTTTGCCACAAAGTGCATGAAGCTGGCTCTCAAGGGACATGGGGTGATAGCAGCCAGGGTTGGATCACCCTTGCTTCTTCAAATTTTGTCACCATATGTATATTTCCACTGAGATTCCCAAATTAACATTTTTAAGTTACAAAAATCAATAACACAGCAGCGATCAGGAGCACAATACTGACCCCAAGTGGAAAGAAAGCTAAATGGCATGTCAATGTCCTCCGGTTCTGATAGAGGAGAAAGAGGACATCCAAGACAAAGCCACTGAATTTTAAGGCTGTTCGGAAGACACAAGCATGTTGATTTCTTTATCTGCAATAAATTTTTATATAGACTATAGTAGTGATTCATGAGGGACTATTTACTTTCAGGTAAATGTTCTACTAGGTCATTGTATACATAAATTTTCAATTATCTGTGTATATGGGAAAGGTTAATAATCTTTAGGTAATAAAATCTGAAATTTTTTCTGAAAAAAAAAAACAAGAGCAAATTCTGAGAAAACTCTCAACAATCTTCCTTCAGTAGAAATTAAGTAATTTTTTTGCAAAATATTTCAAAGAGCGTTTTGTAATTTGGCTTATCAAAAGTTTGAAATTCATTGCTGGGTTCAGTGTTTATGAGTTGATGCTCAAAGAGCAGGAAAGGGCAAGGGCTCTGAAGGGGAAGATGGGTTCAGATGCTCCAAAGACAAATATTGAAGCCCACCTTGGGATGCTTCTTCATCTCTTTTTGTTGCCTGAATGTGTTCACTTACCTGAGTGTCTTAAAAAGGGTGTGGACATTGTGGAAGAAAAGCAATTGGATAAGCTTGTAAACCCACGCTGAAAAGCTCTCTTGCTCTCTTCATCAGGTTCAGCCCAGTCGATCTCATTGTGCCGATCTCTTGGGAAATGCTTGCTCCCTGGCCAATGAGCACGCTAAAATTTCTTCGGACCAAAGACTCTATCTTAGTTGTTACCTCAGAACTCCTTGAGTCCACCTCAGCCATAACAAACTTTATATATGAAGTGGGTGCCAACTGGTATCATTTGCAGATATGGAAAGGGAAAACTGGCTAGAACGAGTATGGTTAAGGCCCTCAATAAGAAAAGTTGCTGCTGCTATGAATTCTCCTCTCATCCAGGAGAATTTTTTTTATCAATCTTGATTTTAAAAAATGCTACATTATGATAAAGGGGGCAAGGTCTCCTATAAAATAGATGAAACTAAACTAGAAACTGAATTTGGAAAATATTTTCTCTTCCAACACTCTGCCAAGTCCCTGCCCCGGATTAATTAAGTCTGAATCTCTGGGGATCTGGGACACTGTCTCCCGAGTTTTCTTGATGATAACTGCCTGAGACCTTGTTATACCTAGAGACTCCCAGCCCTCCAAGTCCTATTCCAGACCCACTGAGTCAGCATCTCCAGGGATTGGGAGCCTATATATTTCACATTGCCCCAGCTGGTATAGAATGGGAAGTAGACCTTTATACAATAATTGTATAAATATATAGTGCTATGACAAAAAGAGAATAAAGAGTCATGTGAGTACCTAACTTAGGCTGAGGAATCCGGGAAGACTTCCCAGGAAAGATCTCTTTTGGACATTGATTTAAAGATGAAATAACATTCAAGTACATTAAGACAAGGTAGAGGTATACATCTTAAGTATACAGGGGAAAAAAACTGTGCAAAGGTTCTAGGGAGCTTAGGGTCTAATGGCAGACACAGAATGTACCCCAAACAGGGATAATAATATGTTTTAAGTAACACAGAGCTAGTGACCGTGCCAAACACAATAAAATTTGGAGACAGAATAATGATGGGAAAGTACGCAGGAGGTGGGAGCATGGAAGGACTCATAAAATTGCCACTCTCACAGATTTAGGATTTCTGAGTAGAAGGGGAGGGATTAGCGGAGAGGGAGAGAAGAGAGTGCTAGGCCTGTCCATGGCCTGGCAGTGTTGCATATCACAAGTTCTACTACTCATCACTTACAGGCCGAAATGAACAAACATAAGATGTAGTGCAAGGAAGGTGATTTTATTCCAAAAGCCAGCAGATGGGGAAATGGCTAGGTTCATGCCTCAAAGCAACGATTTTCAAAATCTTGGGAAAAGATGAAATGAGGGACATTGGGGTAGTGCGGGATACGGGGCTACCTGTCTTGCTTTGACGATCACCCTGAATTGCTGTCCACCTCATGAGCTGTCTGACGTCATCTCAATTGTGGTCAGGTTGTAAATTAACCTCCCCAGGAAGGTGACTTCTGAATCTTGCCCGGGGTCTCCAGGCACTGGTGACTTCTTTTTTTTTTTTTTAATTCAATATTTTTTATTATGATATTGTGGGGTACAGTTGAGGGTTAGGTATACAAATATGCTTCGTTCAGGCACACTTGTTGATAAAAGGTGTCTCCCCAGCTGGTGACTTCTAAACAATGAGACTCCAAGTGCAGTTTGTTCCAAGATCAGCCTTTGAAATTTCTCAAGCAGGTACACAAGTAGAGCAATGGGTACATGCTTAATCATAATGATAGGATCATTATTTAGAGGGAGCCCACAGAGGAGAAGAAAAAGAAAAACTTACAAAGTATGCCTATAAGCTGCATTGTGGAGTTAACTACGAGAAAGACAATAATTTTTAAAAGCTGGGATTCTCAGCGACAGCAGCATAGGGGTGTGCAGAAAAGACAGCAGAGAGAATGAAGAAGTATCAGGTCAGATTCTGGAGTATTTTGAATGACTGGATTAAGGATTTCTTTTTCTCTCTTGAGTATTTGTTCTCCCCTGAATGTTGCGCCATTTTGAAACTCCATTTCTGGCCTAGCTCTTACATGGTTTCACTCATTATCTATGATCCCACTTGATATCATCTCATCTCTTTTATTCTTTGGTACTTCCAATTGGGATACATTTAATAATCATTTGAAAAGATTCAATTGTGACATATCTCTCGCCAACCACCCTCAGTTTCCCAGGAAATAAGAAATTATAAATAGGTTATGTAGGTCTACATGCACCCGTATAAAAAGCAGTAGTATAAATGGCTTTTGCTGGTTATTTTCGATTATTCTTTGTATTTAACTCAGCTTAAATTAACTATGATTTTATTTTCAAATTAGTGTTCTCAAAGGAAAATGTATTAGATGGAGGCTTTTCATTTGGAAAACCATAATATTCTCATTACCATTTCAATGTCCATTTGGTTATTAAAAGTGATAATTCATGCTCATGGGCAGCAGCCCTGAATTAAAACCAATAATGAAAGCAGAGTGCATTCTTCAGGCTTCTCGGCCTCAGTTGCTAACCTCGTCTACCCTTGCCACAGCAAGGGTCTATCAGCTCACAGTACTCGAGATACTCACGCAGATGCAGTCAAAGATATCGATGGCATGGTGCTGCTTACAATAGAGTTTATGATTTAAATGTGTATCTTGCTGTAGTTTAATTTAAATGGAATGAATGACTGTTGGCTTGAAGCCATACTGATTTGTCTGGCTTTTTTATTTCAAATAACAGATTCATTCAGGGAAGGGGATTTGATTTAGGTAGCTATAGGGAGTCTGCTCTAGTCTGAATGTGTCCCTTAAAATTCATGCGTAATGAACTTAATATCCAATGCAATGGTGTTGGGAGGCAGAGCCTTTGGGGAGGTGTTGGGTCATGAGAGTTCTGCCCTCATGAATGGATTAGTGCTTTATAATAAAGCTTGATGCCGGGCTCGGTGGCTCAGCCTGTAATCCCACACTTTGGGAGGCTGAGGTGAGTGAATTGCCTGAGCCCACAGGTTCAAGACCCGCCTGCGCAACGTGACGAGACCTCATCTCTACAATAAATCAAAAAATTGGCCGGACATGGTAGCACGTGCCTGCAGTTCCAGCTGCTCAGAAGGCTGAGGCAGAAGGATCGCCAGAGCCCAGCAGGTCAAGGCTGCAGTGGTCGGGAGCATGCCACTGCACTCCAGTCTGGGCGACAGAGTGAGACTCCAGCTCAAAAAAAAAGCTCGATAGGGTTCTCTCCCTTGTTTTGCTGATGTTGTTGTTCTGATTTTTTGGTTTTGTTTTGTTTTTTTCCTGGCTTTTCTGCTTTCCTCCAAGTGAGGTTGCAGCAAGAAGGCCCTCACCAGATGCCAGTGCCTTCATCTTGGACTTTTCAGCCTCCAGAACTGCGAGAAATAAATTTCTTTATAAATTACTTAGTCTGTGGTATCCTATTGCAGCAGCACAAATGGACTAAGACGGAGTCTAAGGGAACAAAAAAATAATCAGTGACTGAGGTGGCTCTTAGGACCAACTGCTCTCTCGGTCCTCTCCTGAGCCACTCGCCACTGTCTTGCACGGTGTCTCTGTTTCTCTCTACAGGTGTGCTCTAACTTCACTCCTTCCCCCCAAGCCTTTGCTGCTCTCTGAACTTCAGCTTCTGTGCATCTCTGTCTTGCTCAGAGCCCACCCTGGCCACAACCCTCTTCATAATGCTTTCAAGTTCCAATTCCCACTGTTTCTTTTCCCAGGTACAAATTCTTAAGAGAAAGAATATTGATTTAGCTTATCTTATTGTATTAAAGGATTGGGTGCCTGGCTGGTGTGGCATTCAAATTATTGTAGTTAGCAATGAGCTTTGCACTTAGAATCAACACTAGACTGTGGCCTGGAAAAGAGTCCTCTAAACCCCTTAGTCTCCTGGGGTTAACTCTTTAATTACTGGAGTGTGGGCAGTTGAAAAGACAGAGAGGTTCAGAGAGCCAGTAAGAGGGCACCAACAGAGAGACTTCAATATTTTAATAACCAGTATGGTCATACTGATACATACCACTGAAAACTCTGAATTACTGGGAGAAGGGAAGCACAGGGACATGATATATACAATATGGCCACTATAGAAGATATCTTGGTTTTAGCAGGCTTTTGAGACTCAACCTGTCTGACATCTATGCGTATACTTAAAGAAATTATAAGCCTTGAGGGCAGTAATAACTTAAGTTTTTAATTTTTATTCAACTCCCCAAAGAACTATTCATATACTCCTACATGAAGGGGAACTAGTCAATCATTCAATGTTATCTGACCAGTGAGTAGGGTCTCCCCTGAGACCAGGCTTTGCACATATCTGACTATGGGGTTTTGGACACATGGTTTTAGTTTCCACAAGTTTAAACTGATGAGTTTGTACTGGATAGACTCTGCAATTCCTTTGCCACTTCAGATTCTTATTGTACTAGGAGCTTATTTTAACATTTGTGAACAGAGGTGCACACAGTGCCAGCTTCGGAAGGAGGAGAAAAGGCAGAAATCTAACCTTATTTGGATAAATTCAGTATAGCAATGAAGAACAGATCCCCTAGAATCAAATCCTGACTCAACTAATTGTATCTTGTATAACCTTGGACAAATGACTCACCATCTATCTGCCTCTATTTTTCTCATCTTAAAATGGGATTTTCCTTGATTAACTCAGTGTTTCTTAAACCATGTGGGTTTATAAACAGATCTGGATAGTCCTATTTCCATAAGCCCCCATTCAGATGACCTGGGGTAAAGTCAAATGATGTGTATTGTTTGCACACTAACTAGGTGATTCTGACCCAGGGGGGCATTGGAGTTCCTCAGACCACTCTTTGAGAAACATGGATATAGGATATTCCAATAAATGTAAGATAATTTAATTCTCAAGGCTGCTTTCTGTGAAAATTAGAGAAAAGAATAAGAAGCATCATGGCACAGAGTCTGAGTTTCAAAACTGACTTCACAGTTTTGCCTTGGATTTGGGATAAGAATTAATCCATTTTTATATAATAAGTGCCATTGCCTAAAAGCTTGTTGGTTGCTTTGCAAAGCAATGATCTTCTCCTGCTTTGTCACAGATTCTCTTGACACCTAATCTTATTAATGTGAAGTACACACAGACTTTTTCCTTGAGCCTGCTGTGAATCTGACAAAAAGCTATAACAGTAGTGCAAAAATTCCCTCAAGACATTGAGTTGGAAGATTGGTGAAAGAAAATTATTCCAATAGCTAGCCCTTGAAAACAACTGTCCCAAGGCCTGGCACACCTCCAGAGAGTAAAAGCAATATAGAGTCATATGATGAAGAGATATAAAATAAATGTCTGCCCCAAGCAGCCGGGGACAGCTCAGAGCAAGGAGGGCTCAAACAGGGAACCAGGTAAGTAGATGCCTGTAAAGCTTGGGCTGGTCCATAGTTCCATTTCTAAAGAATTCTGTTAGCTGAGCAAAGCACAAGCATTAAAATGTTAATACCATAGTAAGTGCTGAAATGTCCTCATAAAACTTGAAGATCTGAGTTTTCTGGGCCCATGGAGAACAGTATGCACTTTTCTGGCCTATAAACCTGGCCTACAGGGAACATTAGTAAGATGGGCCTGTCTTTCTTTTGGCTGGTTTTCCTCTTCCTTGGCCTCTTTGAGACCACTTCAAGAGAGATTTTCCAACAACACTGGGTGCTCCCCACTAACTTGTCCCCTGGCAGCTGGAACTGCTAAAGACAGACCCACTAAATAACCACTCCTCTGATAATTAAATGCTAGAAACAGTCTGAGATCCTTGCCTGTGAGTGTCTCCAAAAATTTCCTTCTAATTTAGAAAATCTCCTTTCGGTCCTGCTACGGCTTAAAGGAGCCCAGCTCCATAAACACTTTGTCAAAAAGCTCTTGCTTTTGAAAAACTGACAATCTGACCCCTTTATGGCTATTCCAGGGGATAAAATGGAAGTTGGAATATAATAATAATGGCAGCAGTTACAATTTATTGGAGGCTTACCAGGTGTCAGATTATTTCCTAAGCACTTTATCTATACTAGTTCATTTAATTTCACCACAATTTTAGGAGGTTATGTTGTGTAGATTCTTGCTACTTCAAATTTAGTCCACTTGGTCCATGGACTAGCAGCATAGGCCTAACCTAGGAGCTTGTCAGGGCTGCAGAGTCTTGGGCCCCACCCAATCCTACTAACCAGATTCAGCATTTTTTAGCAGGTTCCTTGGTTGATGCTTGTGCACATTACAGTTGGAAAAGCACTGATGAAGTTCACAAGCAAATAGCTGAATCATCTACCTTCCTTAACATTGGTTTCTTACCTGAAAAAATGATGGAGTTACTAATAACCACCTCCACTTGTTGAGCACACTGCCATGTACACGTTGTCACTCATCCTCACAACGGCTTTGAAGGGCTGGTACTTACAGTGTCTTTTTACAAATCAGGAAACCAAGGCCAGAGTGGTAAAAGAGCTTCCTGTTTAGAGTGCTGAGCCAGGACGTGAACTTTCTCTGTATGAAATGTATGGTTCTCCACCATACTGCCTCATAATTCCTGAGATCATTCCGCTCTTGGGCAACATCCAGCTTGACTCAGTTGCTTACCCTACAGATTTATTAACCAGCCATGCTATGCTCCCTGACCTGCGTTTAGTCAACTCCAAACAATCTCCTGCTCTTGTTCAGCTTCTCCCTTGCCTCAGCATATCTTGTCTGTCCACCCCTGTGAGGGCCCAGGCTCTTCAGACCTCAACTGAGCAGCCTACTGATTAGCCGACCTGCCACATGTGTTCCCAAGTGCTTCACCATGACTAGCTCATCACAGGTTACTGGTCACTACTGACTCCCAATAACACCTGTTCCTCTGCAGGTGAAGACCCAGCCTCACTTGAAAAGTCCCTAGGAGTTGTCCCTTTTTCATCCCCTTTTATAGACCAGAATACTCATGGATTAGTTTCTTATCAATTTTTTTTTTTTTTTTGAGTTGGAGTCTCACTCTATCACCCAGACTGGAGGCCAGTGGCTGCTCCTGGCCACTGCAGCCTCGACCTGCTGGGTTCCGACGATCCTTCCGCCTCAGTCTTCCAAGTAGCTGGAACTACAGGCGCGCGCTACCACGCTTGGCTAATTTTTTTTTTTTTTATTGTAGAGATGATGTCTCGCCAAGTTGCCCAGGCAGGTCTCGAACCTGCGGGCTCAGGAAATCCACTCACCTCAGCCTCCCCAAACGCTGGGATTATAGGCTGAGCCACCAAGTCCGGCTAGTTTCTTATTAATACAGTCAGAGCTGGCTTAGAACAATTTATCACTACATCAGATCCATTCCTAGTGAGGGGAAAATACTGACATGTTTGAAGCACTATGCCATGACATCTAGCCTAACTTTTCATTTTACAAGGGTGCAGTTTGAGGTCTAGAAGGTAGAAGTTCATTTTCTTTCTTCTCATGGTCAGAAGATTTTTGCAATAGTTGGCCTAAGTCTCTTGAAATGAAGTTTTAGCTCATCCTGTTATATTCTGCAACACTATCATTAGTTATTGATTTATTATTTATGTTCAACAGCAGCAACAAAAAACTTCAATGTGTTCTGTCTCTCTAGGAAGCCCAATAGAATTGTAAGGCCTTGAAGAGAAGACAAAGTAGAAAAGGGAAAAACAGACAGAAAGGAAGATGAAAGGAAGGAAGGAGAAAATAAAATCAGAATTTTGAATTTATTCTTAGCAACTCAGGAGTGAAGTCAATTAAAACTCTTCCATAGCAGTAGTAAAAATAGCAGGTTGTATATTATCCATTATAAATATACTAGGTGTTAGACACTCTTAAGCATTTTCCAGCTATGGCTTTATTTAATGCATATGACTCTATGGACTGGTATTATTATCAGCTCACCTAGTGGCTGAACAACTAACCAAAGTCATTAAATGATAGGACTAAGAACCAAACTCTAGACTAAAGCGATTTCTCTCCCTTCACTACAAACATCCATAGGTACCCGGGATTGTCAGCCTTAATATGACCATGCAGGCCTGAAAACCCAGAAAGAAGAGTGAGGTTGCAAATGTAAGAGCTTTAATTTGGGAGAGCTTAACTAAAAAGGCAAACATTCTCTCTTCTCTTGGATTCACTTGCCTCTGCGGATGCTTTGGAAACAGATGCTGATCACTGCTTAAAGCCTGCCCTTCCCCTCTAGAAAAACAGAAGGTTCTTTAGCTTCACATTAGCTGGTTTCCCATTATGTAGACCATCTGAGCCATCTTTATTCAATTTATTGCTACATTAGTCCCAAACGTGGCAATGGGAAGCACATTAACTTTTAATAACACGCCTTTGATGACTTGTAGAAATCGGTCCCTGCCAGCTCCCTCCTCACATTTATCGTTGAGAATCAGGAAGCAATGGGGAAAGTGGAAAATTAAACCTAGTGTCCTTCAGCAAGGGAAAGAAAGGAATGTGGACTTCATGGGAAAACTTAAAAAATATATCTAGTGTTTCATCATCTGCTGGAAGCACATGGTAGTAAGTAGTAACTTGTTAGCAAGTTCCTAGTACAGCACATACCTTTTCTCAAAATCCTGATAATGTCATTACAACTAGCAACAGAAAAGTGAAAAAAGTTGCTTGGGATTTCTCTGGGAGCTGCTCTTCCTGATCACAGCCCTGCTTTCCAAAGTGAGGAGCAACTTAGGTTTCATGCATTGTTATAATAGACCTGAAATTAATTCAGAATCTAATTGCATCAAGAGCCTTGAGAATCAATCCAATTTTTAGTCAACATCATTATCATCACCATCAACAAATCTTTCTTGAGCATCTGGGACACTAGATGCTGGGAATACAAAGAAGCCTGAGCCCCATTTTCTGCTCTGAAGGGGATTCAATAGAGAGAAAAATAACAACACATATTGGAACTCACTCAAGATAAAAGGTGTTATGGAAGATGGCTGACTAGAGGTATCTGGTACTCATCTCTTCCACATATAAGAACCAAAATAGCGAGTAGATAATATACTTCAAACAGCTCATCTAAGAGAGAACACTGGAATTCAACAGGAAAGAAACAGAAAATACCTAAAGCAAGGAAGGAGAGAGAAACAAGGCAGCCTGCTTAGTGGGCATCGGCTGGGAGCCTAGAGATGATCCTCAGTGCAGGGAAAGGGTGAGTGATCTCATGCCGGCCATCAACTCCTGCATCCTAGCTATAGGAGAGCCCCTAGAACTTTGTGACCCTGTGACTAATGTAAGGAGCTGCCAAGAGACAATATGAAGGCACTGATCCAAAGGCAGAATTCACCCTGGGTCCCAAACGTACCTCAAGCCCTAAGTAGCTATAGCAAGGGCCATATTGAGAGTCCAGTCCCCGCCAGACTGCATCATGTCCAGAGACTCAACAGACCCTGCATTACATCTCTGCAGCCCCACTGATATTCCCCACTGACCGTCACCATCATAGCTGGCTGCTCCCTCTGGGGATAAAGTGCCAGTCATTAGCAAAAACCAGCTACTGGGCATTTTCACAAATCCTGGGACAAAATCCCCACTCCTGCAGAGTCACTGCTGGAAACTGCTGTAACTAGGGCAGAAGCACAAGTAAAGCATAGGCTTTCCAGCTGCCTGCATATAGCTGCTGCCATCGAATGCAACCCTAACCTCCCCAGTAGCACGGTTGCCAAACAACCACTGCCATTCCCACCCAAACAGTCTGCCTTGGGCCTGGGGATCACCCTGACCCTGTCACCACAGCCACAGCCTGCATGTACCACCAGGGGCCCTGAGGACAGGTTCACCTGACCCAGCTCTGTCCTCTCCACTCATCACAACCACCCCGCTAACATTAGTGCATACCATTCAGGATCACCATTGCTACTCCCATCACCCATGCCATATCAGCTGCTCAGGGACCCAAGAGCCCATCAACCTACCCAGTCTACTGCTGCCATGACTGCCACCTGAGCGAGCCCCCTGGAAGAACCAGCCCACCTTTTATATCTTGATCTAAAAAGAAATGTACTAAATCCCAGATAGATAATTCAAATTGTAGATTTTAAAGAAGTTAAGTGAGACACAAAAACAAATTCTGAAAAACAATACGAAGACATTAGAAAAACAATTTGGGATGCATGAAAAATTTGCCAAAGAAACAGATATTTTTAAAGAAACAAATAGAAATTCTTAAACTGAAGAATTCATTGAAGGAAATTTTTAAAAATTGAAGGTTTCAACAATAGACTAGATCACCCAGAAAAAAGAATCTCAGAACCTGAAGATAGATCTTTTGAAATAATCCAGTTAGACAAAAATGAAAAAAAGAATAAAAAGCAATGAACAATGACTATAATTAACAGCAATGCATATTATATTGTATATTTCAAAACGGCAAGAAGATAGGACTTGAAATGCTCCCCACACATAGAAATGATAAATACTTCAGGTGATGGACGCCCCAAACACCTTGACTGAATCATTACACAGTCTATACATGTAAACAAAATATCACATGTATACCATAAATATGTACAAATATTTTTAGCAATAAAGCAGGTATTACAGGATATAAGGTAGTACAAGAAATGAAAGCCAGGAAGAAGCGATAACATAAGCCAAGGCATGGAAGTCAGAATTCAGAGAGGATGCTGTTAAGGTGAGACGGATCATCTGTCTGTAGCACAGGGTTCATGCCTGGATTGATAGAGAGAAGCCTGGAAGGTGGGCAGTTTATGAAGAGAGCAAATTAAGAGGCTGTTTTGTTTTGTTTTGTTTTTTAAATTTTGATCATAGCCGGGCTTGGTGGCTCAGCCTGTAACCCCGCGCTTTGGGAGACTGAGGTGAGTGGGCTGCCTGAGCCCGTGAGTTCGAGACCCGCCTGGGCAACTTGGCGAGCCCTCATCTCTACAATAAATCAAAAAATCAGCCGGGCATGGTAGTGTGTGCCTGTAATTCGGCTACTCAGAATCGCCGGAGCCCAGTAGGTCGAGGCTGCAGTGGCCGGGAGCGGCCACTGCACTCCAGTGTGGGTGATAGAGTGAGACTCCAACTCAAAAAAAAAAAAAAAAAATTGATCATTTGGCACTGGTAAATCATCAAATGTTCTGGAGTAGGAGATTTACGCTGAGCGCATTTAGGAAGATCTCCAAAGGGCTTGTGCAGTATGAAACCATGAGGGCTTGAGGAAAGAGGGACTCATTTGGAAATGGTCCCCAGGTTAAGCCAGGCAGATACAGACTCTGGGGGTAGACCGTGGGACTAATGAAATAAAGGCCTACTGTAGACACCAGCAAAATAAAGTAAGATACCCACAATTCTTTTGTATGTGCCTCTAAAATTATCTGCAATTTCCTACTTATCTTGCTATCTGTGACAACAAAATAACAGAGAATAGGCAGAAATACTTCATTTTTCTGTCACTGATCCTACACTCTCAAATAAATGTTCTTTGATTTCCCGTCCTCCCTCAGTGGTTTTCTGTTTGTTTTCATGTTTTACCACATTTGAAAAGAAGCCTTATTTTAAACAATCCTACTTTAATAAGACATCTTCCTCAAGGAGACTTTGTGAAGTCTGACTATATATTAAGTTGATAATATCAATCAAGTATTCAGTTCTGCTCTAAACAAAGACGCTGGCTACTGTGAAAGCAACCACAGGCCATTGGGGTTTGTTTGCTGCCTGGGGCTTTATTCGTTTAATTAGCATTGGAATAACTGTGACCTCTGAGGGCTTATTAACTCCTCCAAGTACTGGCAGAGCCAAAACCTTTTAGGTTGGACATCCCCAAGTTATAAAGAGTTGTGTTCTAGAACCACAAATTTGTCATTTGAGAGTCGGTCAAGCTCTCTCACAGTGGAAAAAAAATATTCCACAGAACAAGCAGGGTACTGTCTCTGCAACAGGGGTTATGCTAACCATTTTGTGTGGATTATCTCATTTCTTTCTTACAGCAAACACTACAAAAATGGTGTAATGATTATTGCCGTTTTCCTGAGGGGGAAACTTGAGTACAGAGTGTTAATAACTTGCCGAGACTGTACAGCTAAGAAGTGGCCGCACAATGGATCCACACTCTTAACCAGTGTTCCATCCCGCCTTCTCTGGGAAATGCAAAGGTTCTAAGCAGGGCCTGGACTAAGAGGCAAGTGAGGCACTTGCCTTAGGTGCAAAATTAAAGGGGCTGCCCAAAAAACCCTCAGGAGTCCAGTTCTAAACAGCCTATTTAATCTGCAGTGAAACTGACCTCAAGTACTCTCACACCATAGAATTGGTCAGCCTGGGCCATTCAGCATAACCATCTTGTCAAACGTATCAGTGGTCCTCCAACAGACATTTCCCATCTCCTGGAGGTGCTTGTTAACGTTCAGCTTCCTAGGTTCCACCATCAAGAAATTAGGATTCAGTTGACCTGGGTGTACCCCTTTTTCCTCAGCTGGCCTCTGTTGACTCTCTTCCTGGCTACTCAACTGAGATGAAGATCTGAGACTAGACTGGGGACAGGCAGAAAGAAGGTCAGTCTGAGAGCACAGTTACTTGGTGGAAGGCCAGAGAGGGAGAGAGGAGGGATGAGAAATCAAGGACAGGCTGCTTCTGGGGCAACATAACCATGCGGATTCTGTCCGTAGTAAAAGTATAGAGAAATATGGTGGAAATTTATTCTATCCATTCAGAATTAGCCAAGCTGGAATGGCCTTATGAATCTTTTTTTTTTTTTAGTAGTAGTCTTACTCTGTTGCCCAGGCCGGAGTGCAGTGATATGCTCACAGCCATTGCAGCCTCAATCTGCTGAGCTCAGGTGAGTCTTTGGCCTCAGCCTTCCAAGTAGCTGGAACAACAGGATGTGCCACCATGCCTAGCTAATTTTTTGATTTATTGTAGAAACAAAGTCTCGCCAAGTTGCCCAAGCTGATCTCGAACCCCCGAACTCAGGCAGTCCTCTCGCCTTTGCTTCCTAAAGTGCTGGGATTACAGGCGTGAGCCGCCACGCCTGACTGAATCATCATTTTTAACAGATGCTACTTGCCATTACAACAAAACACGTGCTATAGACATAGACGCTGATTAAATGCAATGTTCAGATCAGATTTCAAAATATTTATTTATGCACCTTAAAATACTTCCTTGGGTCATCAAAGGAAATATCGATGCTTAACTTTTTCCCATTCTTCAGAGTTAATAGCACTAAGGAAATACCAAGAACGAGGAAGGCAAAGATATGGAGTTAATACTTAGTAGTCGGTAATACTCTATTGCCGTATGCTATCATTATTCACTCTATGTATATACTATATCACTACATAGTTACTCCACCAAGACAAATTCTTTTCTAGGGAAACTCCATGTCTCTCTGGTTTACTGTTGGATTGCCGGTGCCTGCTACTGCACATGACACGTAAACAGTAGCCACACAATTAATATTCTTTAATATTATAGAATATGGCGGGTTGTAATTGAACGCTAAATTCCATTATATAAATTCAAGTGGTATAGAAAGACAGAGAAATACAAAGATAAATACAGTCTAGATCATATGGGAAGTTTTGAAAAGGAAGTGAGACTTAACCTGAGTTTTGGAGACGTTTAAGCCCATGGACAGCTTCTCGTGCCTCCTCTTCCCTCCCCTTCGTCTTCCATTCTCTTTCCTCCTTTTCTCTTTTCTATCTACAACCACTCTTTGGTAAGATCTAGTCCTGTGATTTCAAATATCATCGATAGCATAGCAATTCTCAATTCATATTTTCAGGACTCACTCCTCATTAAAAATCCAGGCTTCTATATCCAGTTACATACTTGACATTTCTATACAGAGTTCATTCAAAACTGAACTTCTAATAAGCACCAGCACTCAACACCACTGCCAGCCCTACCTCTTCCCAATCTTCCCAATTTTGGTAAATTCATTGCATTGCTTAGGCCAAAAACCTTGAATTCGTCCTTGACTCTTTTTTTTCCTCTTGGTCCCACCTCCAAAAGTGGCTCTTATTGGCTCTATATGCAAAACACACCCATAATCTGACCACTTCTCACTAACAATTATTTCCTGCCAGGATGTCTTCCACAACCGCCTGACTGACTGCCTGTTCCTATTCCCAGTTCCTTACATCCCTTTCTCCACATAACAACCAGGGGAACTCTTTAAATATTCAGGGGACATGGAACTCTTCTGTTAAGAGCCCCCACTGGTGACTCATCTCACTCAGAGCTGGAGAAAACCCAAAGTCCTTCCCATGACACCATCTGATCTCACTGACCTGCCTCCTTCTTTTCCCTACCTTTTGGGTTGGCTCCAGCCACACTAGCCTTTTTGCTGTTCCTCAGAGCCTCCAGGCACACACCAGCCTCAGTGTCTTTGAACTTGCTGTGTTCTCTGCCAGAGTTACTTCTGCAGATATCCCTATAACTCACTATTTTATATCTTTCAGGTCTTTGCTTAAATCTCCTTGACCGTGATATTTAAAAATAAGACATTATTCACCTCCAAGATTTTCTTCCCCTCTTCTCCACTTTCACCACCTGACATTTTATAGATTTATTTATAAAATGTAAATCCATGATAATAGAGACTTTGCTAGATTCACTGCTGCATCCCCAGCCCCAAGAATAGTGCCTGGAACATTGTAGGTCTTCAATAAATATTGGTGTAAGTCAATAAAGAATGAATATATGATTTAGGCTGGTGTAAAAGTCATAGGATGAGACTGTGCATGATACTGGAAGCAAATGGGAAAGATTATGACTATAGTGTAACAAAAAATTTACATTATTATGTAGTTGGTACTGATTGGGTTTAAAAAACACTCTAATGAGATATATTGCGATAAATATTGTTGATATTATCAAAAAAGATTATCACAAGATACACACCTTAAAGAGAAAGAGTATGATCCATATGACTGTACACAAAAAGAGAAACTTGGAGAGTATTAAAAATAGTTACCTCTGATAGGTGGAATTATAGGTGATTTTAGTTATCCTTTTACTTTTCTATGTTTTTCAAATCTAAGAAATAAGCATAAATGAATTTTGTAACTAAAAAAGTGTTTTTAAAGTTGATCTTTATTTTTTAAGAAAATTTTAATTAATACATAATTGTATATATTTATGAGGTACAAAGTGATACTGCCATACATATAATATATAGTGAACAGATGAGGGTAATTAGCACATCCATCACCTCATATATTTATGATTTATTTGTATTGAGAACATTCAATATCTTCCTTCTAGCTATTTGAAACTATATATTATTGTCAACTACAGTCATCGTGGCCAGGCCCAGTGGCTCACACTTATAATCCTATCACTTTGGAGACTGAGACAGGAAGATGGCTTGAGAGCAGGAATTCAAGACCAGCCTGGACAACACAGCAAGATCTCAACTCTACAAAAAAAAAAAAAAGAAAGAAAAAAAATTAGCCAGACATGGTGGCACTTGCCTATAGTCCCAGCTACTCAGGAGGCTGAGATGGAAGGATTGCCTGAGTTCAGAATGTTGAGGCTGCAGCGAACTATGATCATGCCACTGCACTCCAAACTGGGCGACAGAGTGAGACCCTGTCTCGAAAAACAAAAAAACTATAGTCATCTCTATAGTGCTATAGAACACTAAAACTTATTTCTCCTGTTTATCTGTAATTGTGCATCCTTTAACAAATGTCTCCTTATACCCACTTTCCCCTACCCTTCTCAGTCTCTAGTAACCTCTGTTCTACTTTTTACTTTTATGATTTTTAAAGTACTGAAAGATAAATTCCAATGGAAAGTCAATTAAGTGACTTTTAAGCTGAAACTTGAATAACCAAACAAGTCAGCCATGAAAGTAGGAAGAGTTTTCCAGGCAGGAGGAATAACAGAAACAAAGGCTTCAAGATGGATTGAATTGGAAGTGTTTGATGTTTGGTGAGCTTAGGGAAGGTGGTGAGAGCCGAGTAGGGGGAGGTGAGCAGGGGCGGATTGCTTAGAGGCTTGTACACAGTGGTAAGATGTGTGAATATTTAAGTCTAATGGGAGGTCACTGAGACCTTTTTTTTTTTTTAAACAAAGTAGTTATACAATCTGATTTACATTATTTTTATGAAGAGAGAAAGGAGGGAGGCAAAAATAGGAGCATGATGAGGTTTAAAAGGCTAGCAGAGAAACCTAAAATGATGGCTTGGTCTGGGTAAAAACAGTAGTGGTGGAAAGAGTTGGGGTATATTTTACAGGCAGAGCTAACCAGACTTGTGGGAGGTGAAGGAAAAAAAGAGAAATGAAGAAAATTACTGCCAAATTATATGGAACCTATCCTAAGCCACCAACAGCTCCCAGGGGCAGATGAATTAGCAGTACACCTTAGAGCATGACATTGAAACTTTCACATGACTTCTCCCAAGACAGCTACACACCAAAGAGAGAAGTGTTTCTTATTCACTGTTATCAAGCATCTTCTGGGTGCTAAAATACTGCTAGGTGTGGTATTTTATTTTATTTTTTTATTGTTAAACATAGTGTAAGAGAAATAGAAGGAATGTATCTTTTGATCTTTGAGTGTATTAACTATTTATTAGGTGAGGTATAGGTAAACACAATTTTTTTCACATGATTGATCATTGATAGCAACACACACTCTAATTAATGAAAGAGGTTAATATGCTTATTACAATTTTATCAAGAACTGTAGTTCTAAGTAACTGAGCTTTGTGTAGACTTTGCAAGATAAGTTAGGATTTGGATAGATGGAGAAGCAGGGGTAAGAGCATTTAGTTAACTGGATTTCATAAAGTATTAATTCTATCAATTCTGTGCTAAATGTAGGTTCAATGCATCAAATAATATGAAGAAATCAGCTGAAATGAAACCTCACCAAAATCCTCCAAGCACTTTCTGGAACTCAGGATTCTTGGTCCAGGGGCTTTAGTCTTTGGAGATTAGCTCCTTATTCTTAATTTTAGCCAAAACTTTGAGTTTTCATCCAAATTTAAAATTAGTGTAAAAGAAACAGAGGAAAAGAAACAATTTTAGTCAAAACCTTGAGTTTGAATCCATAGGTCTTTTCAATGAATGGCCTTTGTCAGTCTTTTCCTCTGCCTCCTCTGTAAAAAAAATTAATAATATCTAGATAAATGCTATAAGATTTGGGATTCTTACTTACAAATTTCCCTTTATGACAAAGTAGATGATGCTTAGAATTTGTTTTTATACACGAATTATTTTCCTCTCTATTGTATTCTCTACTATAGTACTTGACACATAAAGATAATATAAGTAATACACAATGAAAGTATAAGGCAAATTATATCAAACACCCATGACTAAACCTCTAACTCCCAAACTAGAATGCTGGCAGCAGCTTATATTTACCTCTGCGCTTTTCCTCTTCCTCTTGTTTCACCTTTATTACTGAGATAGCCACTGCCTGATGTTTTTTAAAAAATATTTATGAAGCTGTATCTTTAAAAAAAGTTTCCATGATAACACACATTTCTATGTACAGTTAAACAATTCATAATTTGGTTTTCTTACTGAGCTTTATAAAAAAATGGCATCACATATGAACCTTCTAAGACACATGTTTCTGACAAGTCAACCCTATACTGTGTAGTTCAATCATTTTCCCTACTGTATGATATTCCATTGAGTGACTGTACTTCAGCAAATGCATTTTTTTCTTTTGTCCATGAAAAAGGAGCTGTATCTCTAGTAAATTACACTCAAAATTTAACTCTGTGGTTTACAATTACAAGATAAACGATCACAGTTAAAAAGCTTAATGCATACAGGGAAGTCAGTTTCACACGCCCATCTTTAGCCTTCATCTGTATACAACGGCATGTCACACTGAATGACAGGATCACCAGTATATTTTATTCTTGAGCCGGATTTACCCAGCACCAAAAAGAAAAGGTCATCTGAGTGATAGACTAAATTTTCACTTGTCACACACATGTTTTTAATCCTGTAATAGAGACAACACAGAGGAAAATATAAGAAACTTGCCTTTTAGGGAAACTAGCTAAGAAAAATTCGCCATTAAAAAAAACCAAATACAAAACTGAAAACCTGAAAGGTTGTTATATAAGCATGAACTCTGAGAATAGAACGAATGGAAAATTTGGTAAGTATGACATTGTTTCTAAATTAAAAGCCAGTCAAGAACTGATAGTTCATTAGATCCTGGAAACTTTTACTTATGCCCATGAGAAAGTCAGAGAATAAAAATAATTATCAAATTCTGCAGATTTTTTGCCTTACATAATTTATACCCATTTTTGCCATTAAATTAATTCAGCAAATGATTAATCAGTTAACTTTTCTCTTGCTCATAGTTGAAATATGATTGCTAATTTTATTTTTCATATTTCCACTTACTATAAGGAAGAAAAAGAATTTATCAACTTGTTCAATTGCCAGAGAACCTACAATGTATTAATGATATCTGGAAGATTTCCTTCCTTCCTGAAAAATGGGTGTTGTATAGACTTCCAGGGCTGGAAGATCTATGTAGCTCATTCTACTCTCATCTGGGAGTTGCTTATAAAAGAACTAATGTAGGATAATAGTTAAGAACTGAGTACTCAGAGTCAAGTATTTAGTTTTAAACACAGCTACTTCATGTACTTACAGTGGCACCATGAGTATGTTATTTAAACTCCCTCAAATATAAAATGGTAATTCTATAATCCAGTCCATTGAGATTAAGTGAAATAATATATGTCAAGTTTTGGGCATGGTGTCAGATATATGTGTTCTAAATTGGCTATAAAGATTATTACTCAAGAAACTCTCAAACTCTCCATATAGTTTACCATTACTACCATCTTCTGGCATCTACAGCTCTTCAAATATACCCATACAACTATTCCCTTGTTTATGTTTGCATCTATTCAACAATTGTCTATTAAAGGAATGCTCATGACAGCTCTTTGGACAAGTGCTAAAAACGTGATAAATGCTTTTATAGGCTAGTTAGGGTTGAGACAATAAGTGACTCGCCTTGATAGGAGAAATTTAGGTTACAATTAGATCCCCTAACCCAGTTTAGTTTGGGGGTCAGGGAAGGCTTTGTTGTGGACAATATATTACAATTTCAAATAAAAGGGGAAGCAGGCGTAACTAGGAAAAGGGAAGAATAACAGTATTTCAAGCAAAAATATCATATGGGCAAAAGTCCATGGATGAAAAACAGTAGTGTGACATGCAGTGGTGAAAGTACAAGGTCATGAGGATGGCTCTGCAGAGATAACAGAGCACAGTCATAAAGATACTTCGCTTTTCTCTACCTAGCAACGCCCCCCCCACCACACACACACACACACACACACACACACACACACACACACACACTACCTAATGATTTCCGAAGGGACTGCCATGTTTTCACTAGGTCCTACTTCCTCTCTACAGTTGTTTGGTTCAGGAGTAGACAATGGACTCAGGTGATCCAATGACCCAGGATTCCTTCCCTAGGACTATTGGTCTTCTAGCTGATGAGAGTAGTGTTATTCTTTGTCTGGTGGAACAGTAGTAAGATATACACTCAGGAGCCACCGTCTTATGTTCTATACCATGTGGAGAAAGCCAGAGGAAGTGAGAGAAAAGGATGAAAACTCAGAATCAGATATGGAAGACAGAAATCAAGACCTGATTGTGTTGTGGTCTCTGTTTCCATTTGTTACTTCCTAAAGCTCAACGACATCTCTATCACTCACAAATTCCTCTTTTTGCTTAACCTAGTCTGAATTAGGCTTTTATCAGCAACCAAAAGAGGACTTCCAACACATTTTTTTTAAACTAAAAATATTGATTTAAGGTTTTTCAATCACAGTTCTCTCTGTCTCAATAGCAGTCTCATTTTGTGTTAAATTCATTGATACTTCTTGTTAAATAATGGAATTAAGATAGTAGATAAATAGAAGAAATGACTTTTCACGCCTGACTTATAAGAACAATCGTAGACCAGGTACAGTGGCTCACTCCTATAATCCAAGCACTTTGGGAGGCCTAGGTAAGAGGATTCCCTGAGCCCACGGGTTCGAGACCAGCCTGAGCAACTTGGCAAAACCTCATCTCTACAATAAATCAAAAATTAGCTGGGCATGGTGGCACATACCTGTAGTTCCAACTACTTGGAAGGCTGAGGCGGAAGGATCGCCTGAGCCCAGCAGGTTGAAGCTGCAGTGGCCTCTGCAATCTAGCCTGGGCAACAGACTGAGACTCCAACTCAAAAAAAAAAAAAAAAAAAAAGAACAATAGTAAAGACCAGGACCAATCTCCATAGCCTGCCTCCTGAAACAACTTCTTAGAATGAAGTAGGTTAGTTTGTATAAGGCTGGCATTTAAAAGAATTTTCTAAATTATCTGGATCTTTGACGTATGAACTGATTCTGAGAAAGAATATATATTGATTAAAAGGCTTTCAACAAATTATACACTATTGATATCAGTCATAAATTATAAATGCTGAAAAATAAATCTTGTCAGGAAAAGATTAGAAAAATGCATTCTGAGAGCTTGAAGTCCTGATATATATATTCAGAAACATATTAATGAGTTTGCCTTACTTTTGTTGCCTTGATTTTACAGTTAAAGATCTGTAAAAAATAATCTTCCATATTGCTTCAAAATTAATTACTTCAACCCCATCACACTTCAGGAGAAAAAGTGAACCCGTACAGATTTCCTGTCCTGTGCCAGCACCCTATTCACAGTTTCCCACACATGATATTTCATTAAATCTAGAGACCCATTTATAAAGGAGGAAGCTGAAATTCAAAGATCTGCTTGCTGAAAGGTTATCCAAGTGTTTAAAGGCTGGGAAATAAAGTCTTTTAAGTCCCAAAGCCACATTTGAAATAATTAAGTCCTAATCAGTCTGCAATTTCAATGTACAAATCATAATTCAAAATAAATGGGTCACTTGAAGGTCATGAAAATATTTAAAAATAAAATTCTTCAGTAAATTTTCTTCACTAAAATGGGAAAATAAAAAAGTATATAATTTGGAGGTGGCTTATTAAGAGCTATAACTAACAAATCAAAAAATTTAAGACCCAAAATGAAGTGAATATTAAGTTAATGATGAATTTTTTTAAATTGAGGTGTTGAGAGTGAAAGGAGAGACAATGTTGATGGTGATATTGGTTTTGTTATTGTTGTTGTTGCGTGTTTAGATAAAAGCTGTATTGCTTCTGCAGACAAAGATTTAATACTGACAAACCAAAAGAATAAATGTGTTCATTCAGCTTCTATTTTACTTCCATCTGCTCTGTCTAAAAGCATTGTTATCACACTAGAAAAGGTGAAACTAATATTGTTAAGAGGGAATTGAAACCACAGACAGAAAAGAAGATTGTAAATGAGGGCCTAGCTGCTCTAAATGAGTTTCTAGCTGGAGAAAGAAAAAGAGAGAGAGAGAGAGAGAAGGAGAGAAAGAGAGAAAGAAAGAAAGAAAAGAGAGAGAAAAAGTACAGGGGACCCAGTGAGAACTGTTGTTGGTACCCTTTGAGGAATCCAAAGAAGGAAAGCATAATTGTAATCCCAATTCTTGCAATGTAAAAGAAGCAAGTGGATTCTACAAGATCCAAGTAGTTGAAATATCCAAAGAGAAATAGGAGGCTTAATGCAATCTACCAATGATACTGAAGAATGTGTGGCTGGCTGGGAAGTGACAGGAGAAGTCGAACCAGTTCCTCTTCCTCAGATTAACTTCACCTTCATGTTTCCCAAAAGTAAAGAGGAAGAAGAATGAACGTTCACTTACTGTTTGAAAAAAGATCAGGGATTTGGAGCAAAGTTTCAAAAAATGGTCTAGACTGAGCAGTTGAAACACTCTGGGAGGTCGTATTCTATGAAGTCAGGTTAAGCAAAGGGGAGAAGGAAGAAATAGCCTGTGCTTAGAAAAGAATAAAGAAAGTGAGGCATTCCAAAGAAGAGGTGACTTCCTTCATTTACTTACATAAAAGCAAGTAGAGTAAGAGTTATAAGAGACTAAGCACTGGGTTACAGAGACTTGACTGAAAGACAGGTAACCACAGTGACAGCATCAGTGGGACAGCATCATTGGAGAATGGCATGAGGATTCTCCTAGAAGCATCAGAAGGGTGATGCTAGGCCTCCAGACACATTAGCAATTATGTGGAACAAAAGAACAACTACCTCATACTGAACTTCTAATATATGCCAGGTACTGTATCCAGTGCTGATAGTAACCCTGTTATGCAAGTTCCATTATTCTTTCATTTTATAATAAGGAAACTGATCCATAGAAAGTCAGCCAACTTGGTCCATGTAACACTGTTGGTAAATGCCATGAGGATCTGAATCCTAGTCTACATGGTCCCAAAGTGAATAGTATCTACACTATCTCCTCTACTCTTAAAGAGAGAGATCTGGATGCACCAGGCATCTTTCCCCCAGCTTTGGATAGATTATATCATGAGGTGGAGCCCTCATGATGGGGCCCTTATAAAAAGAAGAGACTCTAAATCAATCTCTCTCTCTCTCTCTCTCTCTGTCTCTCTCTCTCTCTCTCTCTCTGCATGCACCAAGGAAGGCCACCTGAGGACATAACTAGGAAAAGAACCCTCATTACAACCTGATCATGTAAGATTCTGATCTCAGATTTCCAGTCTCCAGATCTGTGAGAAAGAAATTTCTTCTCTCTAAGCCACCTGGTCTATGGTATTTTTCTGTTATAGTAGCTAAAACTGACTAAGACTGACCTAACTGAAAATTGATAGAACACTGATTAATCAAATGTTCACAGGCAGGTGCTTTGGAGTTCTTGTCAGAAGAAGTTTAAACCCAATACTTGTAAAGTTCTAGACATTGGCCAAAAAAAAAAAAAAAAAAAAAAAAAAAATCAAATGCATAAAGTGAAAAAGTGATATGTGAAAAAGACTTAATAGATTTTTAGCCAACATAAAAAAGCTCTGAGATATAGCTACCAACAAATTAGTAAACTCTTAAGCTCTTATAATAAATATGATAATATCAAGAAGAAAGAAAGTGACATTCCCATGTTGTTTTTGCCAATCAACATATATCTGATGTGTTTCATCCTGAGTGCCACAGATCAGGAGTAACACACATATGGAAGCATGTCCATATTGCAGTTCATTCTTTTATTCAAGAAGCTTTTATTGAGAACATCCTATGTCTTGATCAGTATTAAAATAAACTCCTAAGAGTGCCATGAATAGGACAGAAATAGTCACTCCCCAACTTACTGTGATACTGTTTTTAAAACTGGTAACTATCTTTTAGAAATACGTACTGAATTTTTGGATAAGACAACATGATGTCTGGGATTTATTTCAAAATAATCTAGGGAAATGGGAATGGGGGGCAGTGTTGTAGCTAAAACAATATTGGTTATCATAGTTGATAATAGTTGACAATGCAGGATGGTTATTTGAGAATTCTTTACATGATTAGGACTTTTCTGGTATACTGTTTGGACTACCTTATTGGAGAATTCAATCTAGAGGAGAAAAATTAAATCAAAGGCATAATTTCACAATGAAGAGTTTAAAAAGTAAAAAAAAAAAAATAGGTTCCTCTGAAATTCATAACAGGGAAACCCAACCTTCTCTAGGGACAGCCAGGGAACACTACCATGAGAAGGTGGCATACAGCCAGGGCCTGAGGACAAGTAACCTTGGCTAAACGAATGGGGAGGCATGTGGAAGAGGGGAACATGTGTCTGAAGGCCCAGAGGCAAAAGAGAGAATATCCTGTTCAAGGAACTGAAAGAGGTCTGCCATGATTGAAGCCAGAAAACAAAATAAGAATAAAGATAAAAAATATAAGGCTAATAAATCAACAGGGAGCTGTATAGCTATGTTAAGGGGGTTATATTTCATTGTAGGACTATAGGATATCTTTAATTTATTAATTTATTTTCCACTAGAGAGTGACAGAATCAAATGTGCAGCTTTAAAGTATCACTCAGGCTTCAGGGTGGAGATTTGACCAGAATGGGGCAGACAGAAATATGGAGTGACCACACAGTGGCAAATGCTTTAGTCTTGACCAGAGACAATGGCAGCCTGGGAATAGAGTGGTAATCCTGAGTATGGAGAGTAGCAGGCAGATTCAAGAGATGCTGAGGAAGTAGAAACCATAAAACTGAGTAAAAGATTGTATGCTGGGGAGTGGTAAAGGGTTAGAGAAAGAAGAGGGTTGATGATAAACCTCAGATTTCTGGCATAGGTAACTGGGTTGCTATGGTCAGAAAGCTTGTGTTCCCCTAAAATTCATATGTTGAAATTCCAATCCTCAAGGTGATAATATTAGGAGGTGGGGCCTTTGGAAGGTAATGAGGTCAAGAGGTAGAGCCCTCTTGAATGGGATTAGTGCCTTTATGAAAAAAGGCCCAAGAAAGCTGGACCAGCAGACTAGCAAGAGGGTAACATCTATGAACAAGAAAACAAGTCCTCACAAGATCTGAACTTCCCAGGCTCCAACATAGAATCTTTTACTCAGCCTCCAGAACTGTGAGAAATAAATTTCTGTTGTTTATAAGCCACTAAGTTTATAGTATTTTGCTATAGCAGCCAGAATGGATTAAGATATAGGTTTTAATGGAAGGTAGATGGCTGCGATCATGTGCTGAGCCTCCAAACACTGATCAAAATAAAGGTTTAGAAGGAAAGGTAAGGGATAACCAGTAAAGTCAGGGAAATAGATGAGAAGTTGCTGGAAGAGAGTATAGAGTGAAAACATAAAACAGGAATCAGAGTGGTGAGGAATCTTAAATTAATATCTTGTAATAAGGAAAGTCTTAGAATGGGCATCAGAGCAAAATTCTCATATATGTGGCCATAATTTAAAAGAAAAAAATTGACTTTCCATAGGTGTCCTTCCTAAGGCTGATCAAGGGTCAATGGTTTAAAGTTAGTAAAGTATATTTAGATTTACTGTAAAAAAAAAAAAAAAAAAAGAAGAAAGAATTTTCAAGCTCCCTAGCCTGGAATGTGTTTATCCAAGCACTATGCTAATCACTTCTTATGTTACCTCATTTAATTTTCTAATCCTATGTGGTATGTGTTCCTGTCCTGATTTTTCAGATGAGAAAATTCAGTAGCAGAAAGAATATGTAATTCATTCAAGAATACATAACTAGTCAGTATTGATATCAGAATCTGAAATTAGGCCTCTAAGCCTATATTTTTTTCCATCTACCACTCTGAGAAGAAAACTGATCTACATTTTATAATTCTGAGCATCTATGGTCTTAAAATGAGGAGGAAAATGTGACTCTTCTAGAAGGATTGCCATATGCAATTATTCATCCCAACCTTCCCAATCTCCATCTCTAAGTAGAGTACAGACTAGAAGCAGCACTTGAAAAAGTAGCTTTTAATTCACATATACATCCTGTGTGTGTGTGTGTGTGTGTGTGTGTGTGTGTAAAGATTTTGCTAAAACTACTTTAGCTACCGAGGATAAAGGTTCAACACTTCCGGTACACAAATCTCTCAGCGTTCTACATAAGAATATAACTGAAAGCATGTTACAGGATCATTTGATGTAAAATAGTCTCAAAAGGGAAAATTTAGTAAGAACAAACTGAATATGTACAAACTTAACAGGCAAACATTACTGTCAGGCTACAAGGCTTTTGAGTTCACTCCTCCAACGAGGAGCTCCAAGTTCCCTGTGTCATTTGTGGAGGTGAGTGCGAGACATTTATAATGTATGAAAAGAATTCTATGGTGTTTCTACTTAATGCTGGAGAGCTGTCAACCCCACTTCAAGGAAGCATTGGCACATGGAGTCTGACTCATGCTGAGAGTTGAAAATTATAACCTTTCAGTAGCACATTAGTCTTCATATCCCAATTTATTTGTAGCATTTTCAGTCTGCAAGGCATTTTTACAGCATACATATATTACTATAGTTACATAAAAGTCACGTTTCATTCTAAGGCAAAGATGGATGATAGATTGCCTGTCATTCTCCATTCCCCCAGAGAAAACAGACTGTAGAATGGGCTTACCAATATGATTTGAGATAGCAGCAAGTGAGATAAAGAGCAGTTTCGTGAGTATCAGAATACTAAATGCGAATCAAGAGGCACAATCGTATTCCTCCAATTCAAGATGTAACTTTGAACATGTTAATTTTTTTATTATTCGCCTTCCTTTTTGGTAAAGTGAGAACGATATTCACGTCTTACCTATCTCATGGGGATGATGTTATGATACCGTAGGAGATGAGACCACAGACAAGGGGAGCTGCAGAGATGCTCAAGGTTTCTGCCTATTTCCATCTCTTAACTCACTCATCATCATCATAATTTTCTTTTCCATGCTTCTATGCCTCTGGCTCTATGCCTTGTATTATAGTGTGTTTTGTGAAATGGCCCTAAATGCAAAGTGATCCCCAAATGCTGAAGGAGCCAAGAAGCCAAAGGAGGAAGACAAATCCAGTTCATCAGTTTCAGGTGATTTATTAAGGGAACTTACAGACGGAGGCATGGTCTTGGGCAGCCACAAGCAAGTAGATCTCTACTTCACAACCCCCAGACTCAGGGCTTATATCTTGGGGGAAAAGGACACATGCTCTGGAGGGAATGTGTAGGTGGCTATGGGCATTACAGGCTGTGATTTCCACAACAACGTGAAAGGCTGTGTTGGAGAAAACTTACAATGACTATGTGTTCCTACATAAAGAGTAATATATCAACTAGACATTTGAGAGGCCTTCTTGGACTTGGGATTAGTCAGAAGTTACAAGGAGGATTGGCATTTAAAATAAAGTCACTCTCGTCTCCACACAGTTTCCTCAATGATCATATGCGTTGTCCATATAATGATTTTTATTAATGACCTTTGTGTTTTAATTTAGAAGGAAAAAACAGATCCAAGGCACAGTCAGTTTATAAAGTAGGGTTATGGAGAAAGAAAAATCCTGTAGTTAAATGATGCAGAAATCCATTGAACTCTCTAATACCAAAGGGGAAGACTGTTCAAATTGTTCCAAGCTAGTGAGTACATCAACAACGTGGCGGGTGCCCCCCTCAGCCCCTCAGTGCTTACCATTTCCATGCATGTCCATTGCCATCACCCTGCCCACTGAGGGGACCAAAGACAGTGCTTTTATCTTTAGACCTCCATGTTCTCCTTAAAGCTCTTGATAAGGAGCTATGGAGCAAATAAAGTGAAATTCTTCACTTTAGGTGGAAATAATTGAAGAGTAGATGCACACAGAGAGGAAAGGTTATCATCATAATAAGTAATATTTATCCAGCAGATCTGTACACCAGATTCCTTGTAAAGGACTTTACATGCATTATTTCATATTATTCTCATGGCAATTTTTTGACATAGTTAAAATTGTTATCACCATTTTACCGAAGAGAAACAAAAGCGTGAAGAGCTCATACAGCTTGAAAGAGTCAGGTCTGGGCATGGCTGCCTTGGAATTCCTTGCATGAGGTCTCCCCTACGCTACATAGACTCCCTGCGATGAAATAAAACAGCCTTTGTATATCTAGTAGCCTGGGTTTGCAGCCTGGAGCACATACCAACTAGCGCAATCCCCAAAATCAGAAACATTACAAAATCTGAGAAAGAACATCAATTATGGGAACAGGAGGAGAATACCTTAATAAATGCAGCTGGTAATTACCAAACATCATCTGTGCTGCACAGCTGGTTGTAAAGCAAACCAAGTTCACCCAACAGAAGTAAATTGTTGAAAGCACAGAAAACAAAGGGAACTCACAACAGTGCTCTACTCAAAAATTTCCTTTCGGCCACAAATATGCATACCACAAGAAAACAGATAGGGATAAAAATAAAATGGGACACCAAAAAGCATGATTCATAAAAAGAAAACTTGGTAAAGTGGACCTCATCAAAAGTAAGATAAAAACAAAACTTTTGCTCTGTGAAATATTCTTACTGTAAAGAAGATAAAAAGATAGACTACAAGCTGGGAGAAAATACTTGCGGATCACACATCTAACAAAGAACTTATATCCGGAGTATATAATGAATGCTCAAAAACAACAGTGAAAAAAGCAAAAGCAAATAATTAAAAATAAATAATTAGAAAATAGGGAAAAGGCGTGAACAGATATTTCACTGAAGAGGATGTACAGATGGCATATAAGCATATGAAAAGATACTCAACAGCATTAGCCACTAGGAAAATGCAAATTAAAATCCCACTGCAATATCATCACACACCTATCAAAAGGGCTTAAAAATAAATAGTGATAACTTCAAATGCTGGTGAGCATGTGAAAAAACTGGATCATTCATAGGTTGATGGGGGGAATGTAAAATAGTACAGCCACTCTTACAAAAAGGGTACAGCAGTTTCTTACAAGGCTAATCATGCAATTATCATGTTACCCAGAAATTAGTCTTGGGCATTTACCCCCAGAATAATGAAAACTTATGTTCATTTAAAAACCTATACACAAATGTTTACAACAGCATTGTTCATGATATCCAAAACATAGAAATACTTCAAATCAGATGTCCTCCAACCAGTAGACAGTGAAATAAACCATGGTCCATCCATATGGTGGAATAACGCTCAACAATAGCAAGGAACAAATTATTGATACACATAAAAACTTGAATGAATCTCAAAGTAATATTCGGAGTGAAAAACTTTGTCAAAAGTTTCTGTACTGGTGGGTACTGAACATGTCTCACAATACTTCAAGAGAGGGATTGGCAGCAGCAGGACACTGCCAAGGCACATAACGTCGCTAAATCAGGGGAAGTAGCCGGGCTCGGTGGCTCGGCCTGTAATCCCTTGCTTGGGGAGGCTGAGGTGAGTGGATTGCCTGAGCCTGCGAGTTCGAGACCCGCCTGGGCAACTTGGCGAGCCCTCATCTCCACAATAAATCAAAAAATCAGCCGGGCGTGGTAGCGCGTGCCTGTAGTTCCGGCTACCCGGAAGGCTGAGGCGGAAGGATCGCCGGAGCCCAGCAGGTCGAGGCTGAGGTGGCCAGGAGCAGCCACTGCACTCCAGTCTGCGTGAGAGTGAGACTCCAGCTCAAAAAAAAAAAAAAAACAGGGGAAGTGAGGACCAGTTGGAGGCCCAAACTTCGTCTGCACATAAACTACTTATGTACCTAATCCTGACTTGTACACCACATCTTTTTTTTCAGTATTAACTATATCTTTACAAAACTTACTATGTTCGACACTTATACAAATAACTTTACAGACATCATTTGATTTAACTTTTACCCCAAATGTATCAGGTTACATTATTATTCCCTCTTTTTATTTTAAAGATGTGCTAACTCATATCTTTATAACAAAGTAAAATAATAATAATAATAAAGTGTATACACTGTACAATTCCATTTATACAGCATTTGTGAAATGACAAATTTATACAGATGAAGAACAGGTTAGTGGTTATCATTAGTTAGGGAGTGGGGCAGGGAAGAAGATGGCTGTGACTATTAAAAAGAAATAACCAGAGTTCCTTGAGATGAACTGTTCTGTATCTTGGCTGTGGTGGTGTTCCTACCATTCCAAACGTGTGATAAAATTGCATAGAATTAAACACACACACACACACACACACACACACAAACACACACACACAAATGAATGCAAGTACATTTGTTGAAGCCTGAATAAGGCCAATGGATTGCAGATATGTTAATTTTCTGGTTGTGACATTATACTATAATTATGCAAGCTGCTATCATTGGGGGAAGCTGGGAAAAGGATATTTCTTCTTAAAAGTGCATGTGAATCTACAATGATCTCACAACTAAAAACTTAAAAATTTAAAAATAAAATGAAACTAGATGATGTATACAGCAAGTTTTATATTTGTTCATATAGATTAAAATGTCATGTTACCTTTATAAAATGACAAATAGGGAGCTTATGTGCATTTTTTTTTTTTTTTTTTTTTTTTGGTTGGAGTCTAACTATGTCACCCCGACGGGAGTGCCATGGCCGCTCCCGGCCACCGCAGCCTCGACCTGCTGGGCTCCGGCGATCCTTCCGCCTCAGCCTTCCAAGTAGCTGGAACTACAGGCGTGCGCTACCACGCCCGGCTGATTTTTTTGGTTTATTGTAGAGATGAGGTCTCACCAAGTTGCCCA
>CAUYQG010020592.1:0-13973 GCA_963574415.1 Tarsius wallacei | reverse complement strand
GTAGGAGTGGCGTGATCACTGCTCACTGCAGCCTTGGTCTCCTGGGCTCAAGCGATACTTCTGCCTCAGTCTTTTGAGTAACTGAGACTACAGGTGATGCCCACCACACCCGCTTAATTTTTTGATTTTTTTTTTTTTTTTTTTTTAGAGCTAAGTTCTCACTATGTTGCCCAGGATGGTCTCAAACTCCTGGGCTCAAGTGATCCCCCCACCTCGACCTCTCAAAGTGTGAGTATGCCTGGCCAATACTATTAAAAGGTATTTAATATTGATTCAGTTGTTTAAAAGAATGCTTTACATTGCAGCATGACATGGCTGATCCAAATTGAGGTCTGATGAAAAAAAAAACTTCAGGAAACAAGGAGCCATTACTTCCCTAAAACTGTACATTTAAGAAGCTGTAGACCGGGCTCAGTGGCTCAGCCTGTAACCTAAGCACTTTGGGAGGCTGAAATAAGTGGATTGCCTGAGCCCGTAGTTTCGAGACTCTCCCGGGCAACTTGGCGAGGCCTAATCTCGACAAACTCTACAACATTCGCTGGCTTGCAGCTACTTGGAAGGCTAAGGCGGAAGGATCACCGGAGCCCAGCAGGTCGATGCCGGGGTGACTGTGAAAGTGCCACTGTATTCCACTCCAACCTGGGTGATGGAGTGGGATTCCAACTCAAAAAAAAAAGAAGAAGAAGAAGAAAAAAAAAGAAACTGTATACAGACAAATGTGTATATAATAGCCAAAAACTAGTGTCTGGTTTTTTAAAAGGGGAAGAAGAGGAGCTTTTCCTAAGCAACAACTGGTTTACCTTGTAATAATAAATAAAATAGAACTGAAAGAGATTAAGAGGCTAGATTTTAAAAGCGTAGAAGAAGGGCCTGGTTGGGTGTGGTGACGCATGCCTGTAATCTCAGCATTTTAGGAAGCTGAGGTGGGAGGATCACTTGAGAACAGGGCCAGAGGTTCAAGTCTGATGTGGTGGCATGCCTATTGTCTCAGTTACTTGGGAGGGTGAGGTAGGAGTGGCGTGATCACTGCTCACTGCAGCCTTGGTCTCCTGGGCTCAAGCGATCCTTCTGCCTCAGTGTTTTTAGTAACTGCGACTACTGGTTTTGCCCACCACACCCGCTTAATTTTTTTATTTTTTTTTTTTTTTTTTTTTTTTTTAGAGCTAAGTTCTCGCTATGTTGCCTAGGATGGTCTCAAACTCCTGGGCTCAAGTGATCCTCCCACCTCGACCTCTCAAAGTGTGAGTATGCCTGGCCAATACTATTAAAAATTGCTTGAGCCCAGAAGTTTCAGTTTAGCCTGGGCAACAAAGCGAGATGAGACCCTGTGTCAAAAAAGAAAAGAATGTTCATTCATTCATTGATCTTATTTCCTTTTCCATGGTTATTGAGGACCTACTGTGGCCCAGATACCACTCCTGCCCTCATGGAGCTATTAAACATTCTATATTTCCTGAATGGATTGCAATTGAAAAGTCTATGCTATGAAGGAGAAGTATAGAATATAACAGTGAAGTGGTAATGGAGCGTTATCCAGGAGAATTAAGTGCCTGATGTCAGTTTGGTCCAGTGGCTGGAAAATCCACAAAAGGGATGAAAAGAAAAGAGAGAATAAGTATAATGACATGCTGTCTAAGCCACAGAATCAGAGTAAAAAAAGTACAAAACAAGTCAGGAAGAGACAGGAAGGAAGGGTGTTTATAGATTTACTTACTTCTCTTCAAGAGAGATATTAATTACTGAAGAAGCCCAAAGGCCGCTAAAGAAGAAAGTGATCCCAGCAGCGCCTCAAAATAAAAAGAAAAAAAAAAAAAAAAAGAAAGAGGAAAGTGAGGCTTCCAAGGGGTGACAATCACAGAACTAAAACTGGCAAGAATGGAACAATTAGCAGCAGGCTGTGAAAGGATGGACCTTTCTAGGGAAGGCTTGGGGAAACAGGGAGTGAGTTCAGGCAGTTGATTCTCTATGTAGCAGAATTAGAGGTAAAGGTCATTTTCTGTCTTAGAAAAGGGGAGGAGCCTTAGTGTGAATAGGGGCCCACTACTAGTTGGGAAAAAGAAGTGCAAACTCATATGTGTTTAATAAGAGGAGTCAAAAATGCTCCCTACAGGAAGAGAAACTAAGAGGCTCTGAGACAATGAAGTGTCCGTTTGACTTGAGCTAGAATAAACTCGCCAAGTTTCTTGATTCACAGGGGGTATAGCTTTTTCATTTTCGTGCCAAAAGACCATCTCCTAGGATATGGAGACCATCTGTGTCAAGGAGCAAAGCCCTTAAAAATGATTTCAATGTAAAATGTGGCGTGACAGGGGCCATATTGTCTGACACTGTCCAACCTCTTTCGTATTTCAACAAGTTAAGCACAAAGGAAGGAAAAAACGGCCAGCAACAATGAACCAGAATTCCCAGACAGCTCCAGCGGAGAGGGAGAAGGCTTTGACAGAATTAAGACAAGTCAGTATGGGTATGCACAAAGGTGTCTAAATTCACTAAGTACAGGGTTTGAAATGAGCAAAGAAAGATGGCCAGCTCTCTGAGAAATCCCAGCCATGGGCCCCATGCCTTTCCAGCTCCTTGCCGCTGAGGTTCACAGTGGGAAGGAAAGCAACTGCCTTCCCTGCTCACATACAGGCTACCCATCTGTATGAGTCCCTTTCCTAGCAGCCTCTGTAGCTGCCAGAATTAATTCTGCTCAGGTCATGTCAGTTTCCAGTGGTTGCTCAACTGGACTTATTGATACCAAATTCTTGATAAACTTCTTGCTTTTCATACTGAATACGTATAATTGAAATGATATGATGTTTGGGCTCACTTGGAAATAATTTGAGATCGGGGTGGGGAGAGTGAATGAGGGTATAGATGAAGCAAGGTTGGCTATCAGTTCATTCATCATTGCTGCAGCTGAAGAAAGAAGTTCATTAGACTATTCTCTACCTTTTAGATGTTGGAAATTTTCCATTAAAAAAAAGGAAAAGAGACTTAACAGTTCACCTGTCTCTGTGTCAAGGATTTTCCTGACTGCTTCACATTCTTTCTTTCCTCCCCAAGGAATGCAGCCTCTCTTTTCCCTCTTTTCATCTTTTCATTCCACAAACATCTCCAGACATGTATTTTGGGCAGGGCACTATGTTGGGCACCAAGGGGCAAGCAGATGGATGAATCTTAGTTCTTATGTCACAGTCTCATGGGGAAGGCAGATGGAGTTTAGATAGGTGTGGCCAGGCAGGCTGGAAGAAAGGCTGGCACAAGAGGAGAGGAAAAACAGTTCTGGTCCGTTTCCTTTGAAAGGAATTTCTGGAAGAAATGGTATTTGAGCTGATCCCTGAAAGAAATGTTCAATGGTATCTGGTGGATATGGAATTGCAAGCCTGCCCCTAAAATTTTAAGGCTGAGACAAGAGTTTGCCTAGACAAGTTGGCAAGCTGATGTATAAAATATTATCTATCTTTTTTACCTTGACAAATACATAGTCATAATAATTTGAAATGCCAAGTTAAAATGTAAAATTCTTATTCTTTTTGGAATTCTAGAATGTGGCCACATGGGGGGAGCTGGTCCCAGTTCCCCAGCCTGTAGCCTCTCTCTCTTCTCTTTTTACCCTGGTCTTTAATTTTCACCACAGGGAAAAATGCGCATGCAAGTAGATCAGCCCTCATATCTAAAATTCATGAAAAATCCCACAAATGTCCACTCCTTGATCACTCCTCAGACCTATGGGTGCTCACACTGCAGCGTCACTGTTTGCCTTTCAGAGGATGGTTATAAGGAAAAGCTCCACTCAGGTCCTGGAAGTGGGTTTGGAGTCATTTGAGAGAAAACCTGGGGTCCTGGGTACCTTCTGTTTGCTCTAGGAGCAGGATGGAGGGAGCCTGGGTTCTGGGTGGAAACTTTTCCTTGGCCCTGTGGATTTCTTGCCTTGTGGGCCCTTTTGGCCCCTCTCTAACTGTGTGGTTTCCAGCAAGTCATAACTTATCAAATCTTTGTTGTTGTTGTTTTAATTTGCAAAATAGAGATGATAATAGGACCTACCTCCTTGAAGTGGATTGGAAATTAAATGAGATGATACATGTAAAGCTTTCAGAATAGCACCTGCAATGTTGTAATTGCTCATTGAATGAAAATAAAGCCAACTCGATTTCTCCTTCTGAATTAACTCAGCAGACTGGTTGCTTTTGTGGGAGAGTGTGTGAGAAATAGCTTTGAAAAATCTTGTAAATACTTTAATGAGCAAGTCTTGATTAAGTGTGTAGATAAGAGTCATCTGTCATAAAAGCATTGATTTTGTATGTGCTGAGTTGAAGTCTGCCATTGATGGAAGGAGGGCTGGATAAGTCTAGCTACAATAAACCAAGATAGAAGAAGAAACATTTCCCTTCTCATCAAGGGAAACAAATACATTTCTTGTCACTCTCTACCTCTAGTTGCCTTCGCCTGCAACTATTTCACATGAATAATGTGCTAATTATATTTAATTAATGCTCATATATTACAAGAAAAGATAGTGTGATTTGAAGGGTTACAACCCCAAGTTTGTGGTAATAAAGTTGCATTTTCATTCACATCTACTGCAGTTAGTTATGAAAAGGTAGTTAGCAATGGGGCTAAGCATGCAAGCTCTGGAGCCAGATGGCCTGGGATCATGCCCCAACTATGCCACTTAACAACTGTGCAACTGTGGGCGAGTTTCTTAACTTCTTTGTTTCTGTACGTGGTAATACTAATAATAGTAATATTGATGACTACTTCATAGGGTTGTTGTGGGTATTAAGTTCGTATGTGTAAAATACAACAGGTAAAGAATAAGCTCCATATAAATATGATTTTAATACCTTTATAATGAATTCTGATAGGAATTTCTCTGTCTCTCAACCATTACCCACAAACACCTTAATCAGAATTAGTGGTGCTTAGCTATATGTAAGAAACTTTATTATTATTAATAATAGCAATAACAGCTGGGCATTTGGGGGCATGCCTGTAACCCTAGCACTTGGGATGCTGAGGTGGGAGGATTACTCGAGGCCAGGGATTCAAAACCAGCCTGGACAACATAGCAAAGCCCTATCTCTAATTTTTTAAAATTAAAAATAGTGAAAATTGTTAATATTCGTTAACTTCTTGTTATACGAGGGGGAGCTCCAAGAAAAAACCAAAATTATCTTTTGGAGGGTGGGCTCCTTGTCATGCAGACTTTTTCTGCTAGGTAAGTGTTCTAGGAATCCATCGGCTTCATTCTATCAGCTGGGGTTGTTGTGAGAGGCTGCATTTGGCTTCAGTGATTTTTTTTTTTTTTGAGACTCTTTCAGTGTGCTTGCCCATTTCATGGTGGGTGACTTATGAGTGAAGCTGCCCATATCACACTGAGTGTTCAGCAATTTTTGACCCAAAACAGCATGACCCCCATGTCCCACCCTCCCTATTCACTTGATCTCACCCTAAGTGACTTTTTTTGTTTCCCCTGATGAAAAAAAAGTTCTCAAAGGGAAACGTTTTGCCGATGTGGAAGAGATGAAACAAAAAACAGCAGACACACTAAAAGGCATCAAAATTGATGAGTTCAAAAACTGTTTTGAACAGTGGAAAAAGCATCTCAGTAGGTGTATTGCATCACACCGAGAGTACTTTGAAGGTGACTGAAGTTTAAACATGTAAAAATAATTACACAATTTTTTAATACATAAATTCTGGGTTTTTTGAGATCCTCGCTCATATGTGAGATACTGTTCTAAGTGTTTTTACTCTAAGCATCAGCTAATTTATTTCCTACATCCATTCTTTGAAGAGGGCACTATTCACATTTTGCATATAAGGAAACTAAAAGTCAGGAAAGGAAAGTATCTTGATCTGAGACTCACAGCTAATTACTGATGAAGCCAGATTTCAAACTCATATCTGTTGAGGGCAGAGGCATGCTTGCTGCACTGCTTAAACAGAAAGTAGACTATTTATCTGGTACCAATGCCACTACTCACTGTGGTGCTTTCAGGCAAGGGTGTCAGAATATACTCCTTTCACCTGCGTAGGGAAAAGAAGACGCAGATATGAAAAGGCACCTTCTTCCACTGAGGAGTGACAAATGACTGCCTTGCAGAGCCATGACACAGGCTCCCAGAGATGAAGGTGGCCAGGGACCATGGCCCTTGCTGCTCCAGTATGTGACTGGGATAACCCAGTGTTGAGTGCAGCATAAGTGTAGGCCGTGGCTTGTGGTCCTAGTCCTTTTAAAAACACTTGGAAATTTGAGGGCAAATGTGGTGACTTATCCAAAAGAATGGTTTGTCAACATGGGTATTCTTTCCTGGACGGATCTCTAGCAAGGAACGTATCTTGCTGTGGAGATGTATCCAGTAGGTCTGGCAAGAGACAGAATCAAAACTAGCTATGTCCCTTGTACCCAGCAGGGTTACAAGAAGGAGATTCTTAATAAAGAATTGGATCAAATGACAAGTGCTTAAGGATAGTAGTTAGTTATTTGGGATTCTGTCCAGTGTAAACTGGTGTCCTGCTTACAGTCTGAAAGAACCATAGATGGTTTGGGCTGGAGGGAAACTTAGAAATCACTGAAATGAAATACCATTTGCACATTGAAAAACTGGGGAAACCCACAAGAGGGGGAGCAACTCTTCTGAGGTCACACAGCATGCTTTCCTTTTCTTCAGTTTGCCATGGTGAATCTCTTCCTATTTGCATCTACTGCAGGGTGCCCTGGGACAAACTCCTTCTGGCATATTTATCAGCTGTGCAAAGTCTACTACACAATGTTTTCTTTTATTTACAACTAATGTTGCTTCACCAATTGAAATTGAAGTCCCCAAAAGAATCATTTCCTCACTAGCTAATTTTGCTACAAGCTTTTCATTAATTCAATCATAAATTCAGTAATGCTGTTTGGCAGCTTAGTGAAGTCTTTAGGAGACACAGGGGACCAGATGCATTGTCTGCTTTTATGACCATAAAAAGAAAGAAACAAACAACAAGCTAAATAAGCTTGACTAAAATATTAGTTTTGTTTCATATATTGTAGAAAACTCATTCACTCATTCATTCATCCAACAAACAAATGTGTATTGAACATCCACCGGATGCAAGACCCTGCACTAAGACTATTGGGGTTACAAAGATGAATCATTCATTCAGAAAACACTGGACTCCCACTTCTTGTTAAAGTTAAAATAATGTTTTCAAGGAGCTTTCAGCCTAGTAAGATTAACCATTTATAAATCAATCTCACCAACACAGAAAACCAAAAAAAAAAAAAAAAAAAGAGGGGGGCATAAAAGATTATATAAAGTTCAGAGGAGGAAAGAGTCATGTCTAATAAGACCAAAGAAAACTTCATAGAGGAGGTGATGTTTGACTGGGTCTTGGGTCTAAGTAGGATGTGAAGATGCACAAATAAACGGAGGACATTCAGGGTGAGCAACACAGCATGTTCAGAGACATTGGGAGACATAGAGTGTTTCAGCTTAGATAAAACATGATTTTCAAATTGAGTTTGCTAGAGCTGTTTCAGGGCACACTGCAAAGAAGTAGAAAAGTCAAATTGGAGGAACCCCAGGACATCTACCCTAATTTCAACCAAAAAACCTCTGCTTTGATCTATTTTCTGCATTGGAAGTCCATATAGGATGTTATCTTTACAATAAAAAAGTGTTCCACTGATAAAAACAAAATTTTTTCACAAAGCCAGAACACAGATCGGGTGAATGGCAAGGAAAAGTGAGAGATAAGAATGGAAAATTTAGGCTGGGACCCGAGCATGAATGACCTTGAATGTAAGCCTAAGAGTGTGGGCCTCATTGTATAGGTAGTGACAGTGAACCACTAGGAAGTACTAATCTGAGAATAAAAGAATGAGATTTATAACCATGGGACGCTGGGGGCAGGAAGAAGACTAGATTGGAGTTGGTAAGAGTGGAGGATAGCCAGGTATGGTGGTGAGCTCCCGTCGTTCCAGCTGCTTAAAAGGCTGAAGCAGAAAGATCGCCTGAGCCCAGCAGGTCACGGCTGCAGTGGCCGTGAACGTGCCACTACTCTCCCTTCTGGGTGACAAGAGTGAGACTCCAATTGGAAAAAAAAAAAAGAGCGGAGGAAAAATATCATTTAGTTCACTGACACAGTAGCCTGGATCCTTATTCTCTCTCTCTCTCTCTCTCTCTCTCTCTCTCTTTCATTGTCCTTCTCTCTCCCTTCCTCCCTGGCTTCCTCCCTCTCCTCCCTCTTTCTCCTTCCTTCCTTCCTTCCTTCCTTCCGTCCTTCCTTCTTTCTTTCTTTCCTTCTTTCTTTCAAGTTAGGTTCTCACTTTGTCACCCAGGCTAGAGTGCAATAACACAATCATTATTCATTCACTGCAGTTTCAAACTCCTGGGTTCAAGTGATCCTCCCTCCTCAGCTTCCCGAGTAGCTGGAACTACAGGCGCATGCCACCATGCCTGGCTAATTTTTAAAAAAATTTTATTGTAGAGACGAAGTCACACTATGTTTCCCAGACTGGTGTTGAACTTCTGGGCTTAAGCAATCCTCCGGCTTCAGCCTCTCCATGTATTAAGATTACAAGCATGAGCCACTGCACCCGGCCTGGATCTCTGTTTCCTGAGTATTACTCTGTAATAGGCACTGTCCTGGGTACTAGGGCTACAGTAGTGAATAACCAGATAAAATATTTGTCTCTACATAATTTATATTCTAGTAGGAGGAGGCAGAAATAAATGTATACATCAAGTGGTGGTGAGCACAAAGATACAAAAATTAAGCAGGGTGAAGGGACAGAAAGTGATGAGGGTGCTATTTTAGAGAGACTGGCTCAAGGAAAACTCTCTGAAGAAGTGACACTTGAGTAAAGACCTGAATGAAGTGATAGATGAAGCTTTGCAGCTGGCTATATGCGGGACTGTAGTTTAAGCCCTAGGACACAGTAGGTTTCCTGAAGTAGGTGTGAAAGGATGGGCACGGTGGTGACTGGAGCTGAGTAAGCAAAAGAGAACATGTTAAAAGATGAGATTGGAGAAGTACCAAGTGCCAGAACATGGCAGGCCTTATAGGCCACTTCAGATTTTCTCTGGAGTATGTTGGTAAGCCACCAGAGGATTTTGAGCTCATAAGTGATATAATCTGAGTTATAGTTTTAAACTGATCATTCTGGCTATTCTGTAAAGCATAGACAAATTAAGAGAGATGAGGGTAGTTTGTTACATAGCAATACATAACTGAAACAACGTGTGTGTCTCTGTGTGTGTGTGTGTGTGTGTGTGTGTGTGTGTGTGTGTGGTGAGAGAGAGAGAGACTGTTTCTGATCCACTGGACTATTTAGTCTGTTTTCTGGGTTAGTGTCACACTGCTTTTAACACTCTGGCCTTGTAGTCTGACTTAATAACTGATAACTGGCAGAATGACACTGAAGTTTTGATTGTCTGTACAACACTGTCATAGCTTTCTTGCAGCATTATATCAAAGCTGGATAATCTTTTAGTGGAGAATTTTTGTGGGTATAATTTAGGATTCATATAAATCATCATGTTGCTCTTTAACAATAAGAGCATCTTTGGCAAAATGGATTATTTAGGATCTTCTACAATTTGGCCTCCAACCACGTGTCTGGCCTTGTCTCGCCCTTTTATTATTTGTGAAGTAAGCATGTCCTATATTCCGATCCAACCCAAGTCCACTGAACATATTCTACACTTCCCTGTTTTCATGCCTTCCTTTGAATATGCGGTTTCCTCCTGGATTCTCCCTGTTCCTCGGGGCTACATATGAAAATTCTGCCAATTCTACAAGTTTCATCTCAAATACTACTTTCTCCATGAAGTCTTTGCTGATACCCCTGATGGATATGATCTCTTGATGCCATTTGCTTGGTGTTTTACTTCTGGCCCAGATCTTACTGGACCATGTCAGAATCATTTGTGCACCTGCCTATGAAATCCTTGAGAGCAGAGCTTGACTCTATTTTCAGTTGCTACAGTACTCCCAAATAGTACTCAATAATTACTTGGTGAGCTGAATTTAATGGACTAATTTGGATGTACTATGTACTACTATCACATCTCTTATTCCCAGGCAGAACGAGGTCTGTTTCTAGGATCTAGCAGAAACCAAGTTGCTTCAAAATGTTGAGTATAGATTCTGCCTTCTGTTTGTTGCTACCTTTTTTCTTTTTTATAGAAGCTTGTTTACTGATAGGACTTGGGTCATATTGGATCTGTGACCAATTGAAAATGTGTTTTCTTTAAACGCCTGTTTGAAGTGTTTCATACACAGCATCTTCATGTCCTTTTGACTTAGTTTTAGTGGCAGGGCAATTTAATGGTGAATATACTGATTTTTTGGCTTCATTTTGATCAAACGACTGGTAGATTGACTTTGTTTTGGCATCCAGGAGACCTAGCCAGAGGTTAGTGACTATAGACAGAACTGGTGGGCTCAGAAGACAACAACAACGCTATTACCTGCTTTTTTTGCTTAAAGATGAGAAACCAGGCTGTTACTGAGGGTAATTGCTGCATTTTCAGGGACACAAAGTGACCAGTAGTGTATTCTGAGCTATGAAAAATCAATGCTGTCATATGGCTCTATAACATTTCATGCAACATAATAAAACATTTTCAGCTTAAACTGTGTTTCTTTAGAGTATTATAGAAATTATATAGACAAAGAGGTGAATTAGATGACGCCACTGGGCATTGTCATAATACTGAAATCTTAGGGACAGGATAGTATGGTGGATAGCAGATTTGACCTTAGACAAGTACAAGTTCATCTCTCTCAGTTTTCTTTAATTTTTATTCATTCATTCATTTATCCTCACTGGCAAAAATCAGAAATATCACCCACTTTGCATGGTATTTTTCAGAATTAAAAGAATGTGCCTAATCATCCCTGGCACATAACTATATACTTACTAAGCAAATTCCCTTATCCTTTCTTCCCTACAAAAAGATGAACATTCTTCAAATAAATATTTAGGTAGAAAGACAAACATATCTGTTTTCCAAGTGAATCCTGAATCCTATAAAGGAAGATAGCATACATTCTCAAATGGATAAACAGAGTCTGTGTATAAGGTCCTTGCTATGCCAAGTGTGGGTTGTGGACCAGCTGTACTAGCATCACCTAGGAGCTTGTAAGATACCTCAATCTCAGATCTCACCCCAGACTCACAGAATCAGAATCTGTATTTTAACAAGATCCCAAGATGAGTTATATGCACACTAAACTTTGAGAAACACAGCTCTAGGTACTTCATTTCAGAAAAATGCAGGAAACAATTCTACAGCATTGTGACTTGGTTTGTCTTAAGGTATAACTCAACAAATGAAACTCTACATTGCACCTGTGATTAAAACAATGACAATGACTATATCTGTGTTTGCAATATTTTAGTGAGTTTCACAACAGAAAAGAGAAAATAAAATTCAACATTTGAAAGTTTTCAGTAGGACATTAGTACCTTTTTTGTTTTGTTTTGTGTTGTTTCTGAGTCAGAGTCTCACTCTGTCACCCAAGCTGGAGTGCAGTGGCACACTCACGGCCACTGTTGTTTCAATCTGCTGGGCTCAGGTGATCTTCCGCATCATCCTTCCAAGTAGCTTCAACCACAGTCGCACACCACCACGCCCAGCTAATTTTTTTATTTATTGTAGAGATGAGGTCTGGCCAAGTTGCCCAGGCTGGTCTCAAACCCTTGGACTCAGGCAATCCTCTCGCCTCTGCCTCCCAAAGTGCTGGGGATCACAGGCGTGAGCCACTGTGCCTGGCACTTTTGTTCTTAATATTGCCTGAGCATTGCCTTAGGTGTTGACAAGGAGAAGAGAACAGTCTGTTTACAAATGCAGAAGACATACTATCTAAAATAAAAACATGCATTCTTGTTGCTTCTTTCAAAAAGGCACAGTTTAAATTATGTGTTAAATGCATTCATTTGGTTTGTAAAGTTCACAGATATGTTATTTTACATAAATTCTAAGATTTTGAAAGTGGTGACTCTCAGCATATACTAAAAACCTTTCCCAGCCCATGGTAGGAATATAATAGTTCACCTGCTGGGACTAATTTCCAAATAGGTGGAAGTGCCTGGCAACACTGTATTTTAGCCAAACAAATTGCACAGCTTCCATTTTTAAAATGTGGTTTATATGAACTAATGCTTTTCCTTTGCCACTCAACATATCAAGCTACTTTTAATCACAAACAGGACATGAAATTCATGTTCAGATATTAGAAGTTCCAATACTTTATAATTCTGGAAAAGCCCTTCTTAGTGGCCACCTTTGTAGGCTTACAAGGTAGCTTTCATTTATTCTTTTAATTGACTTTACTACTTTGCTTAATCCTCTGTCCATTTCAATCCTGAGCGTATAAAAATGAATAATAAAAGAAATTTAGAAAAGTATGATATTCAAAAGTGTGATTATTCCCAGTAAGTTTAGCAATGAATTATTTTTGTATATTTTTTGTTGACCAAAGAATTTGGCCAAATAACTTGTGAACAAGAACACCAACTAAACAATGAAACATTTAGAATATAGCTACAGCTAGTTCAAGGTTTAATTACTGTATTAGTGACGCTTCTCCAGAGAAACAGGAACAATTTTTATATATATATATATATATATATATATATATATATATATATAATATACACACACATACACATACACACACACAGAGCAAGAGAGAGAGAGAGAGAGAGAGAGAGAGAGAGAATTTCTCTATATATAGGCATATAAAAAGGACACAACTTATTGGAATCAGTTCATGAGATTATGGAGGTCAAGAAATCCCACGATTTGCAAACTAGAGAACTAGAGAAGCTAGGAGTGTAACCCAGTCTGAGTCTGAAAACCTGAGAACCAAGGGAGCCGATAGTGTAATTCTCAGTCAAAGCCAAAGGCCTGAGAAACTGGGGTGACTCTGGTGTAAGTCCTGGAGAGAGAAGCCCAGATAACCTGGAATTTGGATGTCCGAGGACAGCAAAAAATGAATATCCCAGCTCCAGAAGAAAGAGCGAATTCACTCTTCCTCTGCCTTGCCTTTTTGTTCTATCTGGGCCCTCAGCCAATTGGATGGTGCCTGTCCACATTGGTTAGGGTAAGTCTTCTTTACTGAGTCCACTGAATCAAATGCCAATCATTTCTGGAAATATTCACCAGGTATCTCTTAATCCAGTCAAGTTGACACCCAAAAATAACCATCACAAATACCATCTTGATGCTGATGGCTACAAGTATGCCCCTGCTTTCCTACAGAAAGCAATCCTGAAGAATACACGCAAAAGTTCAATATACAAGAGTTAAACAGTAGATTCACATGTTATTCGTGACGTGGGAGGGAGTTCATTCCAATGAGACACAAAGATCTACAATTATACTTTACCTTCTAGTCACAATTTTCAAACAGATTTTTACAATTTTATTTATCTTCCATACTTTCATTCCTTTTGTTCACAATTGAAGACATAAATAGTTTCAGCCCACTGAGCATCCATTTGAAGCTAAATATTTGCTATATTACAGCATATTCAGTGTTTTTCATTTTTTTCTTGATTATGTTTGAGATGCTGTTTCTTGCCATTTTTATTAATGCTTTTGTTTTTCTAAATTTTGAATTTCCATTAATTCTTATGAGGAAAAATGTAATAAAATATTCCAAAATGTGCCCCATAACATTACTGAATATACAGGTCAAACTCGTTGAAATTGTTGTCAGGCAAACAGGGCCGCCATGCAATAGACTGAAATGCTAATCTGTCAGCTGAATTTGGATATGAATGTGGGATAGAGCTGTTGGAGAATAGTGTAAAAAAACATATGCTACTAAAGTCAAATATATGGAACAAGCCGGGCTCGGTGGCTCAGCCTGTAATCCCAGCACTTTGGGAGGCTGAGGTGAGTGGATTGCCTGAGCCCGCGGGTTCGAGACCCGCCTGGGCAACTTGGCGAGACCTCATCTCTACAATAAATCAAAAATTAGCC
>CAUYQG010020591.1:0-27876 GCA_963574415.1 Tarsius wallacei | reverse complement strand
GAAATACAAAAGATCAAATTAAAACTGACCCCGAAGAAATACAAAAGATTATCAGAGATTACTATATACACCTGTTTGGAAACAAACTTGATAATCTAAATGAAATGAGGACTTTCTGACATCACATAATCTCCCCAGGTTGAAACAAGACAACATTGAGACACTAAATAGACCAACAGTAACCCAGGAAACTGAATCTATCATAAGAAAACTATCTACAAAATAAATAAATAAATAAATAAATAAATAATAAAAGCCCTGGACCGGATGGCTTTCCAGCAGAATTCTGTAAAACATACAAGGAGGAGATGACACCAATCCTATTGAAAGTATTCCAGGCAATTGAGAAAGATGGAATTCTCCCCAAAGCATTTTACAAAGCTAACATCACACTGATACCCAACCTGGGTAAAGACTCAACAAAAAAAAGAGCGCTACAGGCCAATATTCCTTATGAACATAGATGCAACAAACCTCAACAAGATTCTAGCAAACTGGGTCCAAAAACATGTCTCAAAAATCATCCACCACGGCCAGTAGGCTTCATCCCTAGAATGCAGGGCTGGTTCAACATTCGCAAGTACATAAATATAATTAAATACATCAACAGATGTAAAAACAAGAACCACATGATTATCTCACTAGATGCATAAAAAGCATTTGATAAAATCCAGCTTCCCTTCCTGATAAAAACACTCCAACACCTAGGTATAGAAGGACCATACCTCAAAATAGTAAGTGCTATCTATGATAAACACACAGTTAACATACTGCTAAATGGACAGAAACTGGAAAAATTTCCCCTGAATACTGGAACAAGACAAGGCTGCCCACTCTTACCCCTCTTGTTCAACATTGTGTTGGAAGTCCTAGCAAGGGCAATTAGACAAGAGAAGGAAATCAGGGGTATCCAAATAGGAAAAGAGTAAGTCAAGTTATCCCTCTTTGCTGATGATATGACCTATACTATGAAAATCCAAGAGAATCTGTCAAAAATCTCCTTGCACTGATAAAGGACTTTGACAAAGTCTCAGGGTACAAAATAAATGTGCAAAAGACAGCTGCATTCCTATACACCACCAATAAGCAAGCAGAGACCCAAATTAAAAGGACAATCCCCATTCACAATAGCCACAAAAAAATGAAATACCTCGGCATCTTCCTAACCAGAAAAGTGAAAGACCTTTACAATGAGAACCAGAAAACACTGCTCAAAGAAATCCAAGAAGACACAAACAAATGGAAAAACATTCCATGATCATGGATAGGGAGAATCAACATTGTTAAAATGTCCATCCTACCAAAGGCAATCTACAGATTCAATGCAATACACATTAAGACCATTAAGACACCAACATCACTCTTCTCAGACCTGGAAATGACAATACAGAAATTCATATGGAAACATAAATGGCCACAAATAGCCAAAATAATCCTTAGCAAAAGAAACAAAGCAGGAGTCATCACACTTCCAGACTTCAAACTTTACTATAAGGCTACAGTAATCAAAACAGCCTGGTATTGGTCCAAGAACAGGCACATAGACCAATGGAACAGGATAGATATTCTGGAAGTAAAACCTCAATTCCTCAACCAACTCAGCTTTAACAAAGCCTCCAACAACAATCACTGGGGAGAGGAGAACCTATTCAGTAAATGGAACTGGGAAAACTGGCTAATTACATGCAGAAGATTAAAACCTATCACCATACACAAATATTAACTCAATGGATCAAAAACCTAAATGTAAAACATCAAACTGTAGGAATCTTAGAAAATGCAGGAGACACCCTTATGGAAATTGGAACTGGCAACCAATTCCTATTCAGAACCCTAAAGGCCAATACCTTGAGAAATAAGATAGACAAGTGGGACCTCATCAAACTAATGAGCTTCTGCAAATTAAAAGAAGCCATCAAAAGAGCAGGGAGACAGTCCACAGAATGGGAAAAAAAATATTTGCTAATTGTATATCTGACAAAGGCCTAACATCTAGGCTCTACAAGGAACTCAAACACACAAAAAGGAAAAAAACAAACAGCCCCATTAAAAAGTGAGCAAAAGACATGAATAGACACTTCTCAAAAGAAGATATACGGGCAGCCAACAGACACATGAAAAAGTGCTCAGCCTCACTCATCATCAGAGAAATGCAAATCAAAGCCACATTGAGATACCACCTAATCCCAGTAAGAATGGCCATCATTAATAAAACAAACAACAACAGATGCTGGTAGGATGCAGAGAAAAAGGAATGCTTCTACACTGCTCGTGGGAATGCAAACTAGTGTAACCTCTGTGTAAGACAGTGTGGCGATTTCTGAAAGAACTAGAAATTGACATTCCATATTACCCAGCAATTCCCCTATTGGGAATATACTCAGAGGAACTCAAATCATTCTACAAAAAAGATACCTGCACACGTATGTTTGTTACAGCTCTATTCACAATAGCGAAAACATGGAACCAACCATGTTGCCCATCAAAACTGGACTGGATTAAAAAAATGTGGTACATATACACAATGGAATATTATGCAGCCATAAAGAAAGACAAACATATGAACTTCACAGCATCTTGGATGGATTTAGAGTTGATCATACTCAGTGATCTACCACAGAAACAAATAACAGAGTACCATATGTTCTCACTCATAATTGGACCTTGAAAAATTATAATACTATAAGAAAGGGACTGGCAATAGTGGGAAACTGTCAGGAGAGAGGGGTGGGATTGGCAGATGAGGGAAACTGCTAGGGGAGGGAGGAGCATACCTCGTCAACAAGGGTACCTGCATAGTCAACGTTTGTATACCTAATCCTGAATTGTACCCCACATCTTTATAATAAAAATAATAATACAATAAAATAAAAGAATACCCTAATGGTTATATACACTTTTTCCAAGCAGGATATCATAATATTCTTTCCAAAGTCACAGCTTACTATAGTAAGAATTTTGATCAGTATTTTGTTCACATCTTCCCTTTTGCAGTTTAATATGATAAAATAAACTACTGATACTGACATGTTGGTTGATAAAATTCAATATAGAAAAAAACTTGATTAAGAAAATGGGAACCTGAGTTTTCATGGAAAAGAAAGTCAAGTGAAGCTACCCATCCAGAGCCTGGCGAAGCTAGAATAGGATCTTGAGAATACTGGTGGGAAGGCATCTGAAGCCAAATCCCATCTGCCTATCAAGTTTAACATTGGATGATCCCAGTTAGGGTCCTTGAACCTTCTTAAATCACATTTTGTCATTTTTTTACACCCTGGTATTTTAGAAGAGAAAGCTCTAACACTCAAAGAAAGCTAATACATCTAAAGTCAGCCTTAGCAGCTACATAAAATAACAGCAAACTTTTTTTCTAATTATTTGTGTTCATTAGTGGAACCTCAAAGGCCTTTCTGATCTAGCCCCCACCGACCCAACTTCTAGCCCCAAATGCTATAGAGTACATGACTAGGAGACCTGCTCTAATACTTGTCCCCCAAACACCACATGATATCTGTCTCCCTGCCTTCAACTCTGCCTAGACTATTCTTTCCTCCTGCCTAGCCTCCAAAAGTAAAATCAATTGCCTCTCTTCTTGACAAAGCTTCACTGACCCAAGCCTGCTCTGTGACATTTTTGGCTCCTCTAACTGCACACACACACACACACACACACAAACACACACACACACACACACAATTTTTTCCAGCTTTTTGCTTTCTAATTATGGCATGGTAATTATTTGCTCACATGTCTGTCTCCTCTGCTGTAGGATGATGTTTTTGAAAGCATGAATAGCATCTAATTCATCTCTGCATACCCAATGCCTTACACAGCCTCATCCACAGAAAGCATCTTATAAATGTTAACTGAATATATTTCTCCTTTCTTCATAAGCTGCTTTAGGGAAGAACATTTTCAATCTTTTGCAGCTCTCCACCTACTCAGTTACAATATTTGTAAATCACTTTTAAGTTATTATAGTATTATACAAGATATGTAAGAGTTAAAGTCACACTCCAGGTGCACATAGCTGCCCTAATTACAAATGCACACCTGCAAAGACAGCCACATTTTGTCAGTGAGGTCGTATTCCAGAGACAAAACTACAAGTCATGCAGTCCTATTGATCACCCATAGCTTGGTTAATACCAGAGGTTTTCCTAATTAGCATAACCAATCTCAAAATTGATATTTAGATAGCTAAAAGGAGTGATATTAAGACCTGTGGACTGAGTAAATATTTTAAAGACATTCTTCACCCTTGCAAAATAAAGTATAAGAATCTAGTGAGATCTCTAGCCTGTATCCTTAGGAACAGACAGTATTCAAAGTTTGATTACAAAATCATTTGGCATGCAGTCACTAGTGCTTTTTGTTTGTTTGCTTGTTTGTTTGTTTAAGTGCTTACTTAAAATTCACTACAAGATTATAGGTACAGTGGCTCACGCCTGTAATCCCAGCACTATGGGAGACTGAGGCGGGAGGATTGCTTGAGCCCAAGGGTTTGAGATCAGTCTAAGCAACATAGCAAGACCTCATCTCTACAGAAAAAAAAAAAAATCAAGAAATTCCCAGGTGAGTTTGCATGTGTCTGTAGTTCCAGCTACTCGGAAGGCTAAGGTGAAATGATTGCCTGAGCCCCAGGAGGCTAAGGCTGCAGTGAACTGTGATTGTGCCATTGTACTCCACTCTGGGCAACAGAGTGAGACCCTGACTAAAAAAAAAAAAAAAAAAAAAAATTGTTACAAGAAAAATAGATTGCTGTCTCTTGAAAATTGTTACTTCTTCCTTTAGCGAAAGTTTTACATATGGCAAAACTTTTATATATGGTAATAGTCAAATACATAAAAAGGTGGAGACCTGGAACTTTATCAAGTATACAAAATATTGTATAAAATATTTTGTCTGCTTTCTTGTAAACGTTTATTACATAAGTGTCTATGTGTAATAAAATTTGATCTGAGACTTGCTTTTTTATAGCCTGGTAGCCAAGCTGTTGGTAAATAACTCTCACCCACCTCAAACCTTTGGGAGACTACAATTATTGACCAAAAATAATATATTTTTCTTTGGTTATTTATGCTAAAGGCATCATATCTAAGAAACCATTGCCTAATCCTAGATTGTGAAGATTTCTACCTGTTTTCTTCTGAGTTTTATAGTTGTATCTCTTATATTTCAGGGTCATGGTGTATTTCAAGTTAATTTTTGTGTAGGGTATCCAACTTTATTCTCTTGTATGTGAATATTCAGTTGTCCTAGTACCATTTTTGAGACTATTTTTCTCCATTGAAATATCTTAGCAAGTCTGTCAAAAATCAGTCAGCTATAACAAATGTGAAAATTTGTTTCTGGGTGCTCAATTCTATTCCACTATCCATGTGTCTGTCCTGATGCCAGTAGCACACTCTCTTGATTACTGTGGCTTGGTAATATGTTCTGAAATTAAGAAATATGAGTCCTCTAACTTTGTCATTTTCAAGATTGCTTTGGTTATTCTGGGTCCTTTGAATTTCTATATAAATTTTAGGGTTGACCTGTCAAATTTCTAAATAAAGGCCAACTGAGATTTTGATAGGGATTGCATCAAATCTGTAGATTAATCAATTTGAGAAGTCTTGCCATCATAACACTAAGTCTTTCAATCTATAAACAAATGATACCTTTCCATTTATTTAGAAGTTCTTTAATATCCTTCAATTGTGTTTGTGGTTTTCAGAGTATAAGTTTGTATTTATTTTTATAAATTTACTACTGTGTGTTTTATTGTTTCTTATTCAATTGTACATGGAATTGTTTTATTTTACTTTTGAGTTGTTTGTTGCAAGTACATAGAAATACAATTGTCACTTGTTCATTGATCTTGTATCCTGTAAACTTGCTGAGTTTTTTTTCCTAATATTTTTTAGTGGATTCCTTAAGAATTTTTTATATGGAAGTTCATGTCATCTGCAAATAGATATAGTTTATTTCTCTCTTTCCAATCTGAATGCCTTTAATTTCATTTTATTGTCTAAAGGTCCTGGTTAAACTGCCAGTACATCTTGTTCTTTTCTTTATATGTTAAATCATGTATTGATGGTCAGTCTTCCTCCATTCAGATTGGTACTTGGGAATCATGAAAACAGTTGACTTTCAAAATGTGGGGAATCAGCTACTAGTTAATAATAGTTGAGTGTATTGTTCCATTGCCTGTGTTGTCCTTCCCAGTCCCACTGAATTCTTAATCTCCTCATCTGTAAAGTTGGAGGATCCAGCTAAATTACCTCTAATGTGGCAAATGAGTGAGCTTTGACCCCAGTATACCTTGGCAGGAACCCTGCAGTGTGTTCTCAATTGGGCAGCTAGGGAAGGCTATGGAAAGAAAATGCCATAGGGTTCATACTTGTTGTTGAGGTTGCTAGCATGAACTCTCTGTGTTGATTTTGTGTGCCAGCAGGCTTAACATATTTAATAGTTGTTAACATTCATGGTAACATTCCCATATATGACACCTGGGGGAGGATTAAGATCAAGGAAATTAAAATGTCACTACAAGAATCCATTGATTTGAATAAATTATTCAGAAGAATAACTGCATCTCATAAACCTCTTAGGCTTACATGGAACAGAAAAGACTGGCTCATTGGACTCATTTGAAAACCCCTGTTGTGACTTGTTAAAGTTCTTAGCAAGAGAACTGGGTTACCTAGGATATTTTCAAGTTAAGTTCTAGGACTCATTGATACTTTCCTTTCTTCAGTTTTTGTTGATCTGGATGTGCAGAAAAGGACTGAGGGAGTTTGTGCAGGGAAAATAGCAATATGGTTCATGTAATTACTGTATTACTTAGTGACCTGGTGGCAACCTGGAAAATAAATGAAAAACTCTGAGTTTTCCTTTCCTTTTAAAATCATGTTGCTGATTTCATCTGGGCCCCGTGTTTTAATTTACCCTACTCATTAAGACTCTATCCTATGGTGTTTCAACGGGAGTATCCAAAGGGGACACCCCCTGATATCAATGACATCAGGCAATTTAATAAGACATAACTTTTAGATTATTTTTAGCAGATAATGGTAGCTTCCCAAAAGTTTGAAGTGAATGAGGGTTCGTTACTCCCCAACAACTTTAAAAAGAAAATATAGTATTAAATCTTCATGGTTTTGGGTTAGTCAAGACTTCTTAGATATGATACCAAAAAGCACAAGCAACAAGAAAAAAAATTGGATTTTATAAAAGTTAAAACTGTGCTTCAAGGGATACCATTAACAAAGTAAAAAGATAATCCACAGAACAGGAGAAAATATTTGTAAATCATTTATCTGATAAGCAACTTGTATCTAGGATATGTTAAGAATGCTCACAACTCAACAATACAAAGACAAATAGCCCAAATTTTCTAGATGTATTAATGATCTAATAGACATATCTTCCAAGAAAATATACAAATGGCCAATAAGCATATGAAAACTTGCTTACATCATCAGCTATCAGGGAAGTCCAAACCACACACAAGAAATACTACTTCATACCCAGTAGGAGTCAGTAACAGTTGAGAAAACATCTTATTTAGAAGGAATTATCCCTAATAGATGCAGTTCCTTTATTAAGTGGGAAGCACTGAGAATTCTCTGACCATTGTTTCTCAGACAACTACATGTTTAAAGTCCTTAAATGTAACAGAAATTATTCTATTTCTGAGTTTTGAGAAACATTCTTAAATCAACAAATGTTGCATTATATGTAAAGGGACTTTAAAATTACATGCCCACTGCCAATCACATTTCTTTCTAATCATGCAAGTAAAATATAATGTGCAAATTGATAACCATTTCACCCTGGATGGATTTCTCCTCTTAGCTGATGCCGCTGCTGCTGGTTATTTCAGAGTATAATACCTACTGTCATTTCATGGACTTGTTTACATAGCTGGTTCCTCTCAGAATTTGGTTTGCAGTTAGGATAAACTGACAGAAGGTGAATGGCTGTATCTTTAATTGTTATAGCCTGAAGGTCTAACCATCTAGGGTTCCTGACACATTATCTGAAGGCAGGGAATATGTCATATTTTCTTCTCAATTATAGCTGACTTCCTATAAAACGTAAATATTCACTTGAATATGATTTAAAGAAATGTAAACTCATAGAATATTTAAGATGACTTTCTGCTAATCTTTAACTATCAATATTCACTGTGGAATACACTACCAAATTTCAAAACCAGAATTGAACTACATGTTTCATTCTGTCTACCCTAAATTGGGATGCTTTTCATTATGTATTCTTCACTAGATAAATATTCATGGCTTGACCTCTGACAACTCAAACCTATAAGATACTTTGGTATCAAAAAAACCCCACCTTTTTGTATCTGACAGTGGCTTTTTAAAAATTATCCACTGGCTTTTTTTTTTTTTTTTTTGCAATTTATTTTTATTTTATAGTTGTGGAGGTACATGTGAGGATTTTCTACATAAGTAAATTTAATACATTTGAGGTCTGGGCTTCTAGCAGGCCCTCTTTCCCCCTGGTAGTAGATATGGTACCCTGTGGGTGGTTGTATGCCCTTTAACTCCCCTTCTCCCCTCCCTTTGCTAGTAGCTCCCAGGCTTTCTTGTCAGTTATTAACATATGTAGAGGTAGGATTTTATATTTTGCTTTTCTTGCTTTCCAAAGTTCTACTATGTTTATTTTATCCACCTTTCATCTCTAGATTTTCCCCGTCTCATCATTTAAAAACCACACATAAGCTATGCTTCACCTGGATTTTGCAAAAACATATTTTTATAATTATTGTTTCTTTACTAATAATTTATTTATAGCTTATTTCAAAATGCTTAAAAATTATTTTCACATTAATTTGCTTGGTCTTTCATCCCCATATCACTCCTATTAGTTCATGGTTTACATCTATTTATAACCTAGTCTTTTTCATTACACTGTAACTCAAGATTAGCCTAAATCACTTTTATGCTAAGAGACTATTACAAATAAATATAAGCCTTACTAAAATATAACTTTTGAAAATACATTATTATATTGAATTATGATAAAGTTTTAAGAGAAATTAAAAGTTATATAGGACAATTTTCTTAGCTGAGGAAACACTATGATCTCAAACACAGAAGCAGAGAATACATTTAACTCTCGAGATGAGAGAGAATTACACAGAGGGCATGAGTGCCCAATAAACACCAACTAGAAAGCATTCAAGTTCTGACATTAAAGAATAGCACAAGTAAATATCACCATAAATAACAAAAGACAAAAAAATTTGGAACATATAACATAAAAAAGTTTACTATTCTTGGTAAAGTCGTCTTACAAAAGCAAAAAGAAAATAAATCTATTAAAAAATAAGAAAATAATACTGATGAGGCAAAATGATATACAACTGGTCAAAACGCATATAAAGAAGGGTTTTATCCTACTAATAATGAAGGAAATACAGATTCAAATGGTAGATTTTTATTATCAGACTGGGAAAGGTAAAAAAAAACATTGAAAATTACAATGCTGATATTTTTTCAGTCCCTATTGATGCAAAGCAAATTACAACCAAAATTGGGCAGCCTGAAACAATGTTATTCTGCTCACAGATTCTATGGGTCAAGAATTCTGAAAAGGCACAGGGAACAGCATGTTTCTGCTCCACAGTATCTGCAGCTTCTGCTGACAAGACTCAAAAAATGGAGGCTACTCAATCAATGGGGGCAGAAATCACCTGGCAGTGTGTTCACTCACATGTTTGGCAGTTGATGTTGGCTATGAAATGGGAACTCAACACAGACTGTGGGCCAGAACACCCACCTGTGTGCTGTCCAGGTGGACTGACATGGAGGCCTCCTTCTTTTTACATAGTGGTCCTAGGTGTCCAAAGACAACAGTCGCAGGGGAAGCAGATGGAAGTTGTATCATCTTTCATGAGATAACTTTGGTCACAAAACATCAAGTTTCCTGAAATCATGAACTTGCGCAGATTCACGGGGAGGGAATAGACCTTGTCTTTTCGTGGGAGGAGTGCCAAAATCATACTGCATGAAGGCCATGTGGGATGGGAGGTATTGCTGCGGCCATCCTTAAAAGAAACAATGTCACAGAAAACCTGCATGAAAATAGGTACTATCATAGACTGCCAAATGTTAATAAATATCTTTCTGAAGGCTAAACTGTCAATGCAAAATAGAGGTGCTAAAAAATGTTCTAACCTCTATTTACAAAATTGTTGCCAACTGTAAATAAGTATATTTCTGAAGGCTAAACCTCCAATGTAAATTAGAGGTTTAAAAAATGTTCTAACCCCTATTTGCAAAATAGGATTTTTCCCCAAATCATATTCTAATTGGGAAATGAATACATTCATTTCACTTCCTAAATATATCAATTCATAACATTCTAAACAAAAAAAAGTGACTTTATAGCACCTTATTTAATGCAGTTTTTTTTTCTGGAATGCTTTACTTGAGTGAATTCAAAATGCCACTTACACATTTATTCAACAAATAATTACAGAGTTTCTACTAAGTGACAAAAACTCCCCTAGAGGTTGGTCATACTGGACACTGTCCCTGTTCCCATGAGTTTAAAATCTACTGGAGAGATGAATATCAAAGAAATGATTATATAATTTACTTATAACCTGTGAAAAGTGCTTTTAAAAGAATGTACAGGAAACCATGAGTGGACTTCAGGCAAAGTTAGCTTATATAAGGAATTAAAGAACTGATACTTAAATTGAGACCTAAAGAATTATCATTGATTTGCTATTATTGAGGTGAGGAGACGCTTCAGGCAGTGGGAGCATTCATATACAAGCTATGAAGCAGGAAATATGTCAGCATGATGGACAAACAGAAAGAAGGGCAATGCTTTCCTGAAGTTTTGGGAACAAAGTTACAAATACTACAGCTGTGAACAGGACACAGACAACTCAGGACTCATGTCCATATGAAAGATTTCATATTTTATGACAAGTACATTGAGCAGTCTTGGAAGATTTTAAACTCAGGGCACAACAGAATCTCATTTGTCTGAATTTTTACAATATTGCTCTGACTATTCTCCAAAGGATGAAGATGGGGGAGTAAAGAAAGAGAAGACTAGTCACAAGCTCACTACAGGTGACAGATAAGTGTACTTTAGACTAGTGTGTTGGCAATAAAGCTGATTTAAGATACATATTTGCAGACAGGCGTGGTAGTACATGCCCGTAGTTCCAGCTACTTGAAAGGCTGAGGCAGAAGGATCACCTGAGCTCAGCAGCACCAGGCTGCAGTGGTCGCAAGCGTGCCACTGCACTCCAACATGGGTAACAAAGTGAGACTCCAACTCAAAACATATATATATTTGCCAGAGAAGTTTACTGGGTTTCAAAACCCAAAACTATTCATTGCTATACCACTAGTAGCCATGTTCACGATATAGTCTTCTTAGAACACAAGTTGGCAATATATGAAAAGTCTTCGAACACAACATTTCTTTTAAGCCATCAATTCCACTTCTAGGCACTTATTAGGAAAAATCATGGATATGTATAAAGAGTAAGCTCAAGGGATATTTGGGGCAACAGTGTTATAGCTAAAACTGAATACTGTCCACATGTCTGACAAAAGATTGTTGGTTGCCAGATCTTGATTTCTAAATAAGAATCCCCAGTAAAAGAACAGGGACTTCTGAGAAATGACTGATTCTGGGTCTGGGGCATGGAAAATACAAGATAAGCTTAGAGCAGAAACTAAGAAAGTATTCAAAAAACAAAAGGATGGGGGAATATCAAAGGGACTACAGGAGCCAATCTGAGAGCTCCCAATAGCCAAAGCTGGAACAAATTTGACTAATATAATTAATAACACACAGCACTGGATTATAAATCCAAAGGATAACATAAATATGCATGAGCCACAATTATATAAATACATGATTGAATGTCTAAAGAGGGCAGAAAAGACACATCTTCCTTATAGAAGAATTCCATATAATTCATGCAGATGATGCTAAAAGTTTCTAATCCCCTCCTGTATTTCCCCACCCTTTGGTCTTCCTTGAGTATGGGCTGGACTTAAAGGGTGGAAAGGTACCTCGACAGTGGAGAACCTGGTACACGTGCCTTGGCTAGGTTATCAAGGTTCACACCACCAGCGATAAGGTTGTTGATACCACGCATTCCAAATATTTTATGAGAAGTGTTCATCACTTCTGTGGTATTCTTCCCTCAAACCCATAATTCCAGTCTGATCACAGTAGGGGAAAAATGAGACAAACCTGAATTGAGAGACATCCTACAAAATATCTCACCAGTACTTTCCAAAACTGTCAAGGTCATGAAAAGCAACCAATAAGACTAAGGAAACAGCTAAACACAAAGTGTAATCCTTCATTGGATCCAGGAACAGAAAAAGGATATTAGTGAAAACACTCGTGAAATCCTAATAATGTCTGGAGTTTATATAATAGTAACACACCAATGTAGGGTTCTTCATTTTGACAAATGTACTGTGGTTTTGTAAGCTGTTAACAACAGGGGAAGCTGGGTGAGGAGTATATGGGGACTCTCTGTACCATCTTTGCAACTTTTCTGTAAATGTAAAATTATTCCATAAATTAAAATTTTATTTAAAGAAATAAACTCATCATATGGTGGCAGGAACAGGAAAAACACCCCCGAAACAATTACAGAATGATTAGAGGAGGAGCAGAGCTCCCTTGCTGGTGATTTCCCACCCACACTGGGTTTGTTGCCAGCATCTTTATGCTGTTTCCTTATTTGTGCTTGCTTAGTGGTTATAATTTTCTTTTGAGACACTGGAAATTTCTGTAATTAAAAAGAATGATTCTGTGGAATTCAATTGAAAAAAAACTATTGGTTAAACACATTATGTCAAAAATCACAAAACAGAATACAGTGGTAAACATTAAAAATGATGCTATAAAATAATTTACACTGATATTGTAAGTTTTGCATATTATTAATGTGAAGTTTTCTTGTTAGATGCTTCCATAGTATCCCCTAGTATCATAGCAATTACTATAATTGAAATTAGATATATTTTCTCTTTTAACTGATTTCCTTCTGGTTATTTTAACATGTAATGATCATTTTCATTTAGTACCTTTGCTTTTTTAAACAATTTGTATGGATGTCCAGCTCCAAAATGTTTATCTGGTCAGCTTCTTCTCATTGCAGACCTTGGCTCACATGTCATTTTTTAAGAGAGATTTTCACTAACCACCCAAACAAAATAGTGTTTCCTAACCCAATCACTCTTCCTCACAGTATTCTGCTTTATTAGTCTTCCCAAACACTCATCTTAAATTATGTGATTTATTTGCTCACTTGGCTATTTTCTGTCTACTCCTTCTAGAATATAAGCTTCGGGAAACTGGGAACTTTGGTTATCTCCTAATCACCCCACTCCCGATACTTGGTACAGGCCCTCATTCAGGAGAAGTAACTGGTAAGTGTCTAGAACAAAGATGCAGGAATAAATCTTGGTTAGACACATGAATTTAGGATCTTCCACATAGAGTTGATAGTTAAAGCCAGGAGAATGAATGGCAACATCTCAGTGGAGAATGCAGGAAGTAGAGAGCTAAAAACTGAGCCTTGGAAGCAGCTATCAATAAGGACAAAACAGAGGAAGAGGAGTCCAGTGGAGAAGACAGAGAAGTAGGACAGGCGAAGGAAAAAGAGGTCCACAATAATGTCATGGGGCCAAAATGGGAGAATTTCAGGAAGGAAGTGCATATTACCTAAGACAACACTAAAGAGTGAGGTCAAGAAAAGTTACTGGTGTTGACAACTCAAGTCTGATCTCTGAACACAGTTTGCTTATCTGCAGAGCAAAGCATATAGCTCTTCACTTTAAAACCTGCTACCTCTTTGCCTTTCCTTGGAATAAAGCATTGCCACATGCAAGTGCTTCTTAACGTCAGCAGGGGCAGAATTGCTACCATATCATTCCACCTGCACTAGTAAGTAACTAAACAAATGCATGAAGAAATACCAAAAGAGAGTCACAGAAGTTTGCAATGTATTTAAATGCTTTACATTGAATAAATTAATATTTTTAAGACAAAAATATATACTGCAATAATTATGTCATTCATTTGATACCAGAGTACAGATAATAAATTACCACCTCTGACTGTTAGAGCACATACCTAACCACAAAGTTGCTGTGTCAATTCTTGTCACAAAACTACAAATGTAAAATAGACTTTACAGTGTGGGCAACAGAAACATAAGAAAAAGAGACTTGCAGAAAATATGCCAGAATGTTAACAGTGGCTCCCCCTGAGTTGTAAAGTCATGATTCTTTTTCTTCCTTTAAAAAATATTATTCTACATGTTCCAAGTTTTTGAAAATGTACATGTATTACTTGGATTAAAATCTTCATGTATTTGGCATGCTTGTTCAATTAGTAAAACAGTAAATAAATAGCAGTCAATTTATGACCTGCCATGCACTGACCTTGATAGCCAGCTATTTGTTTCCCACCATTAAGCAAACAAAAAAACCAATGACATTAATATTATCTATAGAAGTTTTGTGATAAAATAAAATATTCTTCTTCCTCTAAACTTTACACCACCAAACCCACCATGATCCAAGTCATTTTTTCCCCAGTGAGTCTGAGTTACTAGAAAAAAGCTTTATATTAGATGAACATCCCAATGCTGATTTCCATGGGATTGCCAGGCATTGGATAAGGCATCTTTCACTGTAATTCACTTAAATACACAGTAGCAGGATATTAAAGCTTTCGTAAGATGCCATGAAATGAAAAAAAGTCCATACAAATTAAGAAATATTAATAACAAAAAAGTAGGACAGAGGATTGTTATTTTTAGTTGAGTAAAACAGCAGGGTTTTGGCCAAAGGATCTAGACAGTAAGGCAAATGTGTTAACTCCCTGGAGGTGTGTGGGAACATTCCAGTTATTTATTCCATTTGATTCTATGCCCCTACATTTCTATACACTCTAGAAGGTAGTCTTACATCTGAAATAAATCTGGGCCTTGTGGATTTTTAATTTATGTTTTAATATGTAAAATAATCTAGAGTTATTGAAAAATTTTCTTAAACTCCAGAGATTATTTTTATTTATTCATTTTTTTAAACCTTCCAGAAAATTTTGTTCACATATGAAACTATACTAAGAGAAGGCTGGGCATAGTAGCTCATGTCTGTGATCCCTGTACTTTGGGAAGCCAAGGGAGGATTGCTTGAGCCCAGGAGTTTGAGACCAGTCTGGGCAACATAGTGAGACCCTATCTCTACAAAAAATTTAAAAAATAAAAAACAGTTGGGTGTGGTAGCATATGCTTGTAGTCTCAGCTAATCAGGAGGCTGAGGCAGAAGTATCACTTGAACCTAGGAGGCTGAGGCTGCAGTAAGCCAAGACTGTGCCACTGCACTTCAGCCTGGACAACAGAGTGAGACTCTGACTAAGAAAACAAAAACAAAAACAATAAAAATTAAAAAAAAAAAAACTAAGAGAGAAGAGAAAATAATTCAAAGAATAAATAACTGGAAGGTAGTTATCCGAAAACCGAGTGACATAATGTCTCTAAAAACTATGAAAAACCAAAGACTCCACATTTTTTCTTTGAACATTGTTTCTCATTGTTCCTTGTACATTGAGACCATGTCTACCCTAACTCTTAATTTTCATCATAACTCACAGCTCTCCCCTCACTTCTTAGCATATTCAGACATAACATGACCCACCCCTACCCTTGCTTCTGACTCCAGAAGGTTTAACCTGACCCTTCAGGTCACCTTTCTCTGAAGGGGTATATTCTTAACAAGGGAACTGGTAACATTTCAGGTCGACATGGCAAAGGTACTTAAACATGTATGAACTTTTACACCAATTATCAGATTTTACCATCATGCCTGGTATCTGATTCATTTAACTCACACAGCAAAAGTAAAATTTCATTAGAACACAAATTCAGTTTTTAACACGGTCAAACATAGCTACAGAAAGACCAAATTCTTGAGTTTATTTGCTCCTAGATGCTAACACTTGATCTATGAAGACTGCAGTAATTTGTTAACTAGAGTTGTGTGTGCACTGAGGTTTTACATAGGTTTCCCCCCTCCCCACCCCCATTTGGTAGAAATGAAAAAAATTGAAACTGTTGGGTTGGGTTCCAAACACATTGGGCTCTCTCTACACTTTAGTGACAAGATATCTCGCACTGCTAAAAAGTTAAACTTTGCATTTTCCAACCCCCCCAACAAAGTAAGACTTTTAGGAGCAATCAACTGTCAGGGTTAGAATAGGGCTAGTGCACATGCAGGCTCAATGGTGACAAACTCTTAGAAAAACAAATAATTTCAAGATTGCCCCAAGTATTTACAATTAACTTTCATCATATCACGTGCTCATTCCAATACCCTGGGTCTGAGATACCCCCAACTGGAAATACTTCTTTGAGGTAGGGCTCAAGAAGTTACTAAAAAGACAAAGAATGGACTTTTAGAAATGGCAGATATAGTAGAGAACATCTAGTCATTTATTTATTTTGACAGAGGCTGAAGCTGAAGTTCAGAGAGGCTGTGTGATCTGTGCAAGGTCACTAGAGAAGCAATGGTAAAGGTTGTTTTCATATCCTGATATAGGACTTCTAAGTAGAGTGTTTGTGATGTATATGCAGGAACCTAACAGATTTCTTGGCACAAAAAGAAACCTCAACAAACATAGATTGTTAATGCTTCTAAAAGTGTGTTTCAAAAGCCCAAACAGCAGGATCAGTATGCCCTGGGAATTTATTAGAAATTCAAATTCCAAAGTTTTACTCAGACCTACAAAACCAGAAATTCTGAGGGTGGAACCCATCAATCAATGTTTTAAAAAGCCTTGCAGATGATTCTCATGCACACTAAAGGCTGAGATTATTCCAGATAAGGGTTTTCATGCCTCCCCTACGTCCTTTTTTCCTATTTTCACCATGAGTCTGATAAAATAATGAATCTATTTTTACTGAAACTTGGTATGCAATAGATCAACATCTCTCAAACTTTAATATAAATAATAATTACTCAGGAAATTGTTAAAAAGCATATCCTGATTCAATAAGTCTGGGATAAAGCCTGAGAGTCTACATTTCTAATAAGCACATGGGTGATATTAATACTGCTGGTATGGACCACACTTTGAGCAGCAAGAGCATACAGTTAATTAGTCTCGATGGATAACAACATTTGAAACTAAATATGTTGAATTGAGAAGGGGTGAAAGTTGTAATATCTCACTTTTTGTGTGCCTTTTCATTGCGTCAATATCACTGACATCCTAGAGTCCTCTGTAAAGAGGTAAATGGATCAATAAACCTGTATCTCGAACACTTCAGCAGTTACTAAGTAGTTATACAGTTGAAGTAGTGTTTTCAGAGCAAAGCATAGGATTGAAAAGAGACTGAGAAAGGTTAGGGCTTCAGTAAAAGGAGCAGCCCGGGGGAAGCACATTCTGAGGGGGCCTCTGGGTCCCTGTGAGGGAGTCAGAAGGAGAGACATGGAACTTAAAAAAAAAAAAGGAAAGTTGAAAGGCACCTAAAACAAGCACAACTGATTTCACAATTTTGAGAAATCAGCTCAGGGTAGTGGTACCAAAGAATGTCATGTAACTCTACACAATTTGATCTGAGGTAGGAGACAAGCCACGCACAACAGAATGCCTGCATCCAGGCTAAGCATTTCAATTTTATCCTAAAAACACCTCTATGTTGTGATACGCAATAATCTTACATCTTTCTTCTTTGTTTTCTTTTGTTTCTTTCTTCCTTCTTATTTCTATTGAGAACTTTCATGACAAAATTTTTTTCTCCACAGTTGCCAATAAAGAAAGAACCCAAATGCCCAATGTCCAAAAATGCTGTTGGACTGTACACAAGGCAACATATGACTGCCATGAATTATTGATTGATGTCCCAGTGATGAATTTGTGTGCTCTGTGGTAGAGTGTTCAGTACCAGCATGACAACAGGGCTAGGGAAGCTTCCATTGTCTAAGAGCTGTTGGCAGTAAGGTAGGGACTTTTCTTCTCTGGATCACAGGGAAGATTCTATTATCCGTTTGCATTCTATCATCAGTTTGTACACTGCTCCTTGCTTTTGAATTGGATAGTTCCTGGCAGGTGCACAGTCCAAAGGTCAAATGGACATGATGAATAAAACCCCATTCATTGAGGAGAATGGCAGGGCAAGTCCCTGCCTCATGTTCATGGTACAAATTGAAGCCTAAACACACGGGTTCACTCAGAGAAGATTCTATGTCACTCAGGTCAGATTGTCACTGCTGCCCTGGCTGACCCCATATAATAGAACTTAATACAATCATTAATGAGAATAGCTCTTGCCTTCCAACAGAATAAGACTTCTAGGATCAGGTTGTCTCTGATGTGAGTCCAGAAAGAAGGAAAGAAGTCACTTGTCTTACCCCCCAAGTGACTTTGATAGTAATGAATTTGTTGGCATGTTAAATTTAACTGAACTGCACTATTTCTATTGCTACAGAATAAAGAGATGGTCAAGACCAGAATGTCCTCTTTTTGGTCACTCTATATTATAGTTAGATAGTGACTTGAAATTTATTTCTTATGAGCCTAGAACCCTGAATTCATTCTTCCCGGTGGTGGTTCAGCAGCTGACATTTATGTCAACTCTTTTCCAGGCCAAAAGAGCCTCTTTGCCTTTCCAGATATTCTGCCAGGCCCCACCAGGGAATTCTGGATGATATGGAAGATTCAGGAAGTGAACTGAGGCTGCCAGGAATCTTCCTCCAGGTTAATCATCTCTGTAGACTAGAGGAAAGAAGCAGGCTGGCTGGCTGAGTAATGCAGATAAGCAGATGGCATGGGCACAAGTTAAATGAACTGCATATTGGCTTCCAAATTCTCCTGCATCTAATGCCATCAAAACAACGTGATGTTGCTACAGATTTCATTATCAACTTGATGAAGAGTTACCATCATGGGAAAGAAGAGGGCGATAAATTCAACACTTCATTATCTTTTAAATGTGAAATTTCCTTTGACAACACATATCAAAAGTAGTTAAGAGAATGAAATGTTAAAGATATTTCCCGGTATGTCTTTAAATTGTTTTTTAGATAATACCATATTTTAATGAAATATTTTTATGTAGATGGTAAGGATTCAATTTTAAAACAGAAGAACAATTATTTCAAGGCAGATAGGTCCCAGACTTTATAGGAAATCTTTTGGATGCATTTATTAATAAACAAAAAAGATCACATCTGGTTGCAGATAAACGAGCTTAGGAAATGGGGAAAAAAAACCCACACATTTCAGCCATTGATAGAAAGCTTCTTCTTAGAGAGTCCTATGATTTTAAGTTATCTGAATAAATGGAAACAAGAAAAATGAATTTAGGGTCATAATTTCTTATTAGATAACTTACATCAAGCCTGAAGCATCATTTAGCAGGCAGATATAATTATCTATGTTGGGTTATATATAAGCTCAGATGACAATAATAATAAAAACTTTGGTGGTCAGTATATTGTCCCAGGGAAAATTATCTATTACTTTGAATTTTTAAAAGTCATTTTATGAAGAAAGTTGAAAAAGAAAAAAGTTTTGTTTGGCTTAGTCTTCACGTATGGTGTCTCTCATGCTGAAGCACAGAAAAGTGGCCAGATATCATAACCAACAGGAAAGGATCTAGCACTTGAAAACACAGTGAGATATGCTGAAATTTGTAGGTCCTGATGACTCACCATTCGTAATAGTAGAGGAATGATTTATGTCATTACAAAGTCTTTGCTGTCATCACTGAAAAACTGTATAGGCTAGATCAGAATGGGTTTTTATTTTAAAGAAAAATAAAAACACAACAATTATAAGTACAATGTTCAAGGACTGAGGAACCCATTTAGTAAGTAAAAGTTAGAATGACTTTATGGAGTATGTTCTGTCAAAAGAGATTCCTTGTACAAACCAAATGCATTACAGGAAAGCAAGCAGTACTCATTGATTCCATTAATTTGTCCACAAAATTCTATTAAGCATCTGTTATATGCAAATACTCTCTTAAGTGTATAGTAGATATCTATTAATTTGCCTATGCAGCAAACATTTTTCCTTCTTTGGATGACAGCACTGATTTTTTTTTCTATGGGGAAATGTTTCACTCCTACCTTAATGAAAATAATGAAGGCCCCTCACTGTCCTCCCCTATCATAATTGCAGAAATAGTCACTTGACCCACAATAGGCCAACCAGAGCACCCTTTTCCCCTGGAGATGGTAACTGGTCTAGAGATGAGCAAATGTTTCAGACCAGGCTAATCAGAGCCTTGATGTTGAAAGAACACAGCCCTTGAGTTGCTGTTTGCCATGGCTACCAAAACATGCAAATGTTTGAGAACAAAGCTGTCAATGAGAGGTGAGAAGAAAAGAGAAACTGAGGGTGCTGATGACAACTGAAACCCTAGGAATCCCTAGAGGAACTGAATATTCAATAACTTTTCCTTCTGTTCTATGAGCTATACTCATAGCCTTTTAAACAAATTTCCTTTGTGTTATATACAGTTTGAATTGGGTTTCTGTCTCATAAAACCAGAGTTCTAACTAATTAAACTGAAATGTCAAACAGACCCAACATGTCTTCTCCTGATGTTGTAATCCAGATGAAAAAATACCAACTAAGGAATAAGTAAATCTGTGGTTTAGTGTTGTAATAATACAGGCATACTTCAGAAATATTGTGTGTTCCACTGTAGATTACCACCACCAAGGCAAACATAAACATTGCTATAAAGTAAGTCCATGGTGTTTTGGCTTCCCCGTGCATATAAAAGTTATGTTTACATTACACTGTAGCCATTGGGTCTGTAATAGCATTATGATTAACAGAACAATGTACATACCTTAATTTTTCAAATGTTTATTTATTTATTTATGAGGCAGGGTCTCACAATGTTGCCCATGCTGGACTGCAGCGGTGTGATCACTACAGCCTTGAACACTTGGGCACAAGTTGTCCCCACACCTCAGCCTCTCAAATACCTAGGATCATCTCAAGAATGCAACACTACATTCTTCTAATATATATTTATATTTTTGCTTTAGTATTTTGTACAGATGGGGGTCTCTCTATGTTGCCCACGCTGGTCTTGAACTCCTGGCCTCAAGTGATTCTCCTATCTTGGCCTTCCAAAATCCTGAGATTACAGGTATGTGCCACCACGCTTTGCTCTAAAAATACTTTATTGCTAAAATATGCTAACAATCATATGAGCCTTCAGCAAATTATAACAAATTGTAATCTTTTTGCTGGTACAAGGTCTTGTCCTGATGATAAAGGCTGCTGACTGATCAGAATGGTGGTTCCTAAAGGTTGGAGTGGCTGTGGAAATTTCTTAAAATAGACAACAGTGAAGTTTGCCACATCTTAGACTCTTCCTTTCACAAAAGATTTATCTGTAGTATGTGATGCTGTTTGACAGCATTTTATTCACAGTAAAACTTCTTTTGAAATTGGGGTCAATCCTCTCAAAGCCTGCCACTGCTGTGTCAACTAAGTTTATGTAATATTCTAAATCGTTTGTTATTATTTCATCAATGTTCACCGCACCTTCACCAGGAGTAGATTTCACCTCAGGAAACCACCTTCTTTGCTCATCTATACAAGCAACTCCTCATCAATTTAAGTTTGATTATGAGATTGTAGCAATTCAGTCACATCTTCAGACATCACTTCTGATTCTAGGTCTCTTGCTATCTCCATCACATCTGCAGTGACTTCCTTCACCAACATCTTGAACCCTTCAAAGTCATCCATAAGTATTGGGAATCAGCTTCTTCCAAATTCCTGTTAATGCTAATTTGACCTTCTCCCCTGAGTCACAATGAATGTTCTTAATGACATGTTAGAATAGTGAATTTTCTTCAAAATGTTTTCAATTTACTTTGCCCAAATCCATCAGATAAATCACTATCTACAGCAGTTATAGCCTTACAAAGAGTATTTATTAAATAATAGGACTTGAAGGTCAAAATTACTCCTTGATCTTTGAGCTGCAGAATGGATATTTTGTTAGTAGGCATGAAAATACATTAATCTCCTTGAACACATCCGTCAGAGCTCTTGAATGACTAGTTGCTTTGTCAAAGAGTAGTGATATTTTGGAAGAAATTTTTTTGTGAGTAGTAGATCTCAATAGTGGGCTTAAAATATTCAGTAAACCATGCTATACGCATATGTGCTGTCATCTAGGCATTGTTGTTTCATTTATAGAGCACAGGAAGAGCAGGTTTAGCAAAATCCTTAAGGGTCCTGGGATTTTTGGAATGGTCAAATTGGCTTCAATGTAAAATCACCAGTTGCATTAGTCCCTAATAAGAGAGTCAACCTGTCCTTTGAAGCTTTGAAGTCAGGCATTGACTGCTCATCTCCAGTTGCAAATATCCTAGATGACATCTTCTTCCAATAAGAAACTGTTTTGTCTCCAATGAAAATCTGCTGTTCAATGTAGCCACCTTCATCATTATCTTAGCTAGATATTCTTAATAATTCATTGTAGCTTCTACATTAGCACTTGCTGCTTTACCTTGTACATTTTTGTTATGGAGAGGACTTCTTTCCTTAAACCTCAGAGCATACCTCCCTAGCTTCTTACTTTTCTTCTGCAGCTTCCTCACTTCTCTGTCTTCATAGAATTGAAGAGAGTTAGGACCTTGCTCTGAATAAGCCTTTGGCTTAAGGGAATGTTGCAGCTGGTTTGATCCTCTAACCAGACCACTGAGATTTTCTCCATATCAACAATAAGGCTGTTTTGCTTTCTTATCATTTGTGTGTTCACTGGAATAGCCCTTTGAATTTTCTTCAAGAACTCTTCCTTTGAATTTCCAACTTGGGTAACTGTTTGGCACAAGAAAACTTTCAGCTTTCAGTTTTCGACATGCCTTTCTCATTATGGTTAATCCTTTCTGGATTTTTATTTAAAGTGAGAAATGTGTGACCCTTTCTTTTCTTTGAACACTTAAAGGCCATTGGAAGGTTACTAATTGGTCTAATTTCAATGTTGTTGTGTCTTCAAGAAATAGAGAGATACGAGGAGAAGAAGAGAGATGGAAAACAGCCAATCTGTGGAGCAGTCATAATATACACAACATTTGTTAAGACATCTTATGTGAAGCCAGGCTCGGTGGCTTAGCCTGTAATCCCACGCCTTTGGGAGGCTGAGGTGAGTGGATTGTCTGAGCCCGCGGGTTCAAGACCCTCCTGGGCAAGCGAGACCTCATCTCTACAATAAATCAAAAATCAGTCAGGCGTGGTAGCGCGCGCCTGTAGTTCTGGCTACTTGGAAGGCTGAGGCGGAAGGACCACCGGAGCCCAGCAGGTCGAGGCTGCAGTGGCCGGGAGCGGCCACTGCACTCCAGTCTGGGCGACAGAGTGAGACTCCAACTCAAAAAAAAAAAAAAAAGACATCTTATGTGGGTATGGTTTGCAGCACTTCAAACCAATTACAATCACAACATCAGAGATCATTAATCACAGATCATCATAGCAGATATCCTAATAATGAAAAAGTTTTAAATATTGCATGAATTACCAAAATATGACAGAGAGACATGAAGTGAGCACATGATGTGGGAAAAATTATGCCAATAGACTTACGGATGCAGGGTTACCACAAACCCTTGCGGAACGCAATATCTACAGAGCAAAATCAAGCGAAGTGCAATAAGACAAGGTATGCCTCAACTGCTAAGGGATGTAATAGAGACTATAACACTTTAAGCAGCATGGCCATTGGAAACCTAGAAAATAAGCTTTAAATTAGTGCTGAGCAATCTGCAAACCCTATCAGTTTTACAATATGACCTGAAGTATAATTTCAGAAACCAGAGGGCTGGTTTCAATCTGTTATGCTCAGGAACCCCATGGCAATTCTGGCAGACAAAGGGTAATGGTCAGTTAATTTGCCTGACAGGCAACTGTGATTTCTGCAGGGAAAGTGTTAGCAAAATTGCCAGCTCGCTGAAGGAGTTATTGTTGACAATTAAAATAAAGAATTAAGCATTCATTCCACTTTCTCTGGAAGAAATATATTTCAGGGTAACCATATAGTTTTTTCTTTACAGAAGCATTCAAGCTAATTGATGTGGAAGAAAAGAGAGAATTAGAAAATTACCGTTTTATCCTTCCATGCAACAGTAGCCTATGGATAAGGACATTATAGGGTGGTCAATCATTATAATGGTGGGACCAGCTGTTGCAACCTGAACCAATGACCTATCTTGGCATCTTTAAAAGTGAGAAAACCTGACACTGTGTGCCTCGAGATGGAATGCAACTTGAAGCACACAGCCCACCTATGACATGTTCTTGCCAAAACAGAATCGAATCAAGCCTGTAAGCATCTCCCATTAACTGAAAGTCAGAAATAAAAGAGCAAGGTAAACATCACTACAAAGAAGGAAACAGAGGAATCCAGAGGAAAAACATTACAAAGAACTAACTTGGTGTTTGCAACATGTCACCTGTAGAAGGTAAACAGTAGGGAGGATGAGGAGAAAGACCACTCCCAATTATAGAGATTTAAGGGAAAGAACAACCAAATTAATATATGAAACTTGTTTGTTCCCCGATTCAACAAAACCAATATAAAATAACCTTTAGTGACAATTGGAGAAATCTGAATAGGTACCTGAATAGGTATCATAAGAAACCAAGGAATAATGATAGGTCCTTTGAAGGCTGTTTCTTATGACAGGTATAATAACAAGATTGTGATTTTGTTGTGGTCCATGTTTTTCAAAGATGGATACTGATGTATGTAGGAGTAAAATAACATAAATGTGTGAAGCATGCTTTAAAATACTTCTGCAAAGAAAAACAAAGGTTAGACAAGTATTGCAAATAGGGCAAAATCTTGATAAATGATGGAACTGAGTGACAGACAAATGAAGATTCCATTGTACTATTCTGTTTCACAGACATTTCAAAATTTCCAAATATATTTTTAAAATTTCGCACTTTGCAAAGAAAAAGCATCTTTTATTTAAAGAGCATATTATCAAGAATCACTATGAGACAAAACACATATTGCAATTAAGAAACCTAAAAGTCAATCAAGAGAAAACAAGACAAGCAAGCTTTCAAATTACTTAAGTTTAAGACCTATAAAAATCCTAGAAGAAAACCTAGAAAACACTTTTCTGGACATTGGCCTAGGCAATGAATTCATAACCAAGACTTCAAAAACAAAAGCAGCAAAAATCAAAATTGACAAGTGGGACCTAATCAAACAACAGAGCTTCTATACAGAAAACAGACAAACAAATCATCAACCAAGTTAACAGACAACCTACAGAATGGGAGAAAATATTTGCAAACTATGCATCTGACAAAAGACTAATATCCAGAATCTACAAAGAACTTAAACAAATTGACAGTAAAAAACAAAACCAAAAAAACACCATTAAGAAGTGGGCAAAGAACATGAACAAACACTTCTCAAAGAAAGACATGCAAGGGGCTAAAAAACATATGAAAAAACTCTCAACATCACTAATTATCAGAGAAATGCAAATTCAAACCACAATGAGAGACCATCTCATACCAGTCAGAATTACTTTTATCAAAAAGTCAACACACAATAGATGTTGGCAAGGTTGTGGAGAAAAGGGAACACTCATTCACTGCTGGTGGAAATGCAGGGGAATATATATCTTCAAAGGAACATAAATTACTTTATCAAAAAGACACCTGCACTTGCATGTTTATTACAGCACTGTCCACAATAGCAAAAACCTGGATCCAACTGAGGTATCCATCAATGGCAGACTGGATAAAGAAAATGTGGTACATACCACATGTTCTCACTCATAAGCGGACCCTGAACAATTACCATAATACTTTAAGAAAGGAATTGGCAGTAGCAGGATACTGCCAGGGTGAGTGGAGGGCACATAACATCAATAAGGGTACCTGATATCAAACCAGGCAAAGTGGGGACCAAAGGAAAGCCCAAACTTTACCTGTGCAATGACCACTTGTATACCTAATCCTGAATTGTACTTCACATCTTTAAGATAAAAAGAAATAAAAAGCAAAAAAAAAGCATACAAACAGACAAAAAAAGAAAATGTGGTACATATATACCATGGAATACTACAAAGCCATAAAAAGAAAAAAAATTATGTCCTTTGGAGCAACATGGATGCATCCTAAGTGAATTATTATAGAAACAGAAAACTGAATATCGTATGTTCTCCCTTACAAGTGGGAGCTACACACTATAAACAAAGGGGCACAAGGATGGAAACAACAGACACTGGGGCACTCCTAAAGGAGGGAGGGAGGGAAGGGTTGAAAAACTAACCACTAGGAAAAACAGTCACCACCTGTGTGACAGGCTCAATAGAAGTCCAAACCTCACTATTATGCAATATACTTATATAACAAACCTATACATGTACCCCTCGAATCCAAAAAAATAAAAAGTTTGCTCTTTGCAAAGAAAAAGCATCTCTTATTTAATGAGCATACTATTGAGAATCACTGTGAGACAAAACGCATATTGCAATTAAAAGTCAGTCAGGAGAAAACAAGAGACGCCAAATTTCAAAAATATCCTACTCAATGACAAGTTTAAGACCAGAACATTACACCAATATATGGCACTGTGTGATAGTTACTAGCTTTTGAAATTTTAGCCAAGAAAAAGGACACATAAAAAAAATGCTTTTCCTGGTTTACTTTTTAAATTTTATTTTATTATAGAGATGTGGGGTATACGTAAGGATTAACTACACAAATAGGCTGCATGCAGGTGAAGTCTGAGGCTCCAACTGGCCCTCACTTCCCCTAGTTTGAAACAAGTTACCCTCTGTGTTGTTGCATAACCCTCCAACCCCCAGCAGTGCCCAGCAGTTGCCAATACCTCCCTTGTGTTAATGTGATCAGTGTTCAGGATCCACTTATGAGGGAGAACATGCAGTATTCAGTTCTTTGTTTCTGTGATAGATCACTAAGTATGATGGTCTCCAACTTCAACTCCAACCAATTTTCTGTGAAGCACATAATTTTGTTCTTCTTTATGGTTGAGTAATATTCCATCATGCACACATGTAGCACTTTTTCTTTATCCAGTCCACTTTGAATGGGCAGTAAGGTTGTTTCCATGCTTTTACTATTGTGAATGGTACAGCTATAAACATGCGTATGCAGGTGTCTGTTTTATAGAATCACCTATGTTCCTCTGGGTATATTCACAGAAGGGGGACTGCTGGATTGTATGAAAGGTCAACTTTTAGTTCTTTTAGGAATCGCCATACTGCTTTTCATAGAGATTGAACTAGCTTGCACACCCACCAACAGTATAGAAGTGTCCCCTTTTCTCTGCACTTGCACCAGCATCTGTTGTTTTTTGATTTATTAATGATGGCCATCCTTACTGGAGTTAAGTGGTATCTAATTGTAGTTTTGATCTGCATTTCTCTGATTAGTGAGGCTGAGCATTTTTTCACGTATCTGTTGGCTGCTTGTATATCTTTTTTTTTTTTAATGTCTATTCATGTCCTTTGCCCACATTTTAATGAGCCCCCCCCCCCCACCGCCCATCCAGCTCTTTTGAGTTCCTTGCAGATCCTGAATGTTAGGCATTTTTCAGATACATAATTAGCAAATATGTTTTCCCATTCTGTGGGTTGTCTCCCCACTCTCTTGATGATTTCTTTTGCTGTGCAAAGCTTTTCAGTTTGATGAGGTCCCACTTGTCTATCTTATCTTTTATGACATTCGCTTTTGGAAATTTTTTTCCTCTTTTAATTTTTATTTAAAATTGTGGGGTACAATTCAGGGCTAGGTATACAAATATTCACCATGCAAGTACCCTTATCGATGAGGTGTGCC
>CAUYQG010020590.1:0-10422 GCA_963574415.1 Tarsius wallacei | reverse complement strand
CTCTGGGATACCATGAACTTGATGCTGAGAGGGAAGTTCATAACATTGCATACATATATCAAGATAATAGAGGGCTTTCAAGTAAACCGTCTAATGTCACACCTAAGGGAACTGGAAAGTGAAGAACAATCCAATCCCAGAAACAGTAGAAAAATTGAGATCATTAAAATAAAGTCACAGTTGAATAAAATAGAGTTCAAAAATCATAGAAAGGATTAATGAGACATGAAGCTGGTTCTTTGAAAGGATAAATAAGATTGACTGTCCCCTGACCAGATTGACCTAAAAAAGAGAAAGTCTGAATAAACACAATAAGGAACTAAAAAGGCAATGAAGAAATACAAAAGGTTATCAGAGATGACTACAAATATCTGAATGTGAATAAACTAAAAAAATCTAAAGGAAATAGAGGATTTCCCGGTATCATATAATCTTCCAAATTTGAAACAGTAAGAAATTGAAATTTTAAACAGACCAATAGAAACCCAAGAAATTGACTCAGTAATAAGAAACCTCCCCACCAAAAAAAGCCCTGGGCCAGGTGGTTTCTCAGCTGAATTCTACAAGATGTATGAGTAAGAGCTGATACCAGTCCTATTGAAAGTATTCCAGGTAATCAATATGGAAGGAATGCTCTCTAGTTCACTCTATGAAGCCAATACAATCCTAATATCCAAAAACCAACAAGGAAAGAAAACTATAGGCCAACGTCCCTGGTGAACATAGATGCAAAAATTCCCAACAATATTCTAGCAAATTGCATCCAACAACACATTTCAAGGATCATTCATTACAACCAAATGAGCTTCATTCATGAGATATAAAGCTGGTTCAACATATATAAATCAATAAACATAATCCATCATATAAACAAGTTTAAAACCAAGAACCACAGAATTATTTCATTAGACACAGGAAAAAACATTTGATAAAATCCAATATCCCTTCTTGATAAAAACGCTTGCACACCTAAGCATCAAAGGAACATTCCTCAAAACAGTAAGAGCCATCTTTGACAAACCTGCAGCCAATATCATACATAATGGGCAGATGCTGAAAGCATTTCTTCTAAAAACTGGAACAAGACAAGGATGCCCACTTTCACCCCTCCTATTAAACATAGTAATAGAAACCCTAGCCAGAGCAATCAGGCAGGAGAAAGAAATCAGTATCAAAATAAGAAAAGAGGAAGTTAAGCTATCTCTCTTTGAAGAAGATATGATTCTACACCTAGAAAACCTTAGAGAGTCTGTCACAAATCTCCTCACACTAATAAATGACTTTGGTAAAGTCTCGGGATACAAAATTAATGAACTAAAAACAGTTGCATTTTGATACACCATCAACAAGCAGATTGAGAAAGAAATAAAAACCACAATTCATTCACAGTAGCCACAAAAAATAAAATACCTTGGTATCCACCTAACCAAAGAGGGAAGAGACCAATGAGAACTACAAAACAGTACTTAAAGAAATTAAGGATGATACAATCAAATGGGAAAACATCCCATGTTCATAGATTGGAAGAATCAATGTCATTAAGATGTCCATTCTACTCAAGGCAATCTATAAATTCAACACAGTCCCTATCAAATTACCAGCATCATTTTTTTTACAGACCTAGAAAAGACAATACAGAAATTCATATGGAAGCAAAAAAAGCCCAAATAGTTAAAGCAATCTTCAGCAAAAAGAACAAAGCTGGAGGCATCACACTTTCAGACTTTAAACTTAACTACCAAGGCTACAGTAACCAATACAGTATGGTACAGGCACAAGAATAGACACATAGACCAATGGAACAAGACAGAATCCAGAAATAAACCATGGACCTTCAACCAACTCATCTTTGACAAAGCTGATGAAAACAAACATTGAAGAAAGAAAACCACATTTAGCAAATAGTGCTGGGAAAACTGGCTAATCACATGCAGAAGAATGAAACTGGACTCTTACCTATCACCTTATACAAAAAATAACTAAAAATGGAACACAGACTTAAATGTGAAACCTCAAACAACAAGAATCTTAGAAAAAAACCCTTAGGGAACACCCTCCTGGACACCAACCTAGGCAGTGGATCCGTGGCCAAGTTCTCAAAATAAAATGCAGCAAAATCTAAAATTGACAGGTAGGACTTTATTAAACTGAAAAATTGTTGCACAGCAAAAGAAACCATCAAGAGAGCAAAAAGACAATCCACAAAATGAGAAAAAATGTTTGCAAGCTGTGCATCTGACAAAGGCCTAATATCCAGGATCTACAAGGAACAAATTGGTAGGAAAAAACAAACAACTCCATTAAAAAGTGAGCAAAGGACATGAGCAGACACTTCCCAAAGTGGAACATTCAAGTAGCCAACAAACATGTGAAAAAGACACCTGTACAGATATGTTCATTGCAGCACTATTCACTATAGCAAAAACATGGATCCAAACCAGGTGCCCATTGAAAATAGACTGGATAAAGAAAATGTGGTACATATATACAATGGAATAACACACAGCCATAAAGAACAAAATCATGTCCTTTGCAGCAACATGGATGCAGCTGGAGACCATTATTCTATATGAACTTATCACAGAAACAAAAAACTGAATATCACATGTTCTCACTCATAAGCAGGCCCAATACATTGGGCACAGGAGCATAAAGGTAAGAAAACAAAAGCTGGGCACTGCTCCAGAAGAGAAGGAGGGAAAACGGATAAGGGGATAAGGGATAGCCTTCCACGGGGTACCATGTCCATTCCCGGGAGTGGAGAGGGCTCACTGAAACCCAAATTCACCTGCATGCAATTTACTTATGTAACAAATCCTCACTTGTACCCCACAACTCAAATTAAACTAACTTTCCTTATCTGAAAGATGTCCTTCCTTTTGCAATATCCTCTTTGACTTTGCTGTTTAGAGAAATAGACTGACCTCATTTAATTAGCATGGGGTAGTTTTTAAGGAAAAAAGCCCTAATTAACTCCTTGTAAATGGTCCTATTTCAAAAAACACAAAATCTACAATGGGAATTCATGTTTAGAGAAAAAGTCATATCACTGGAAACAATTTTTCATCTCCCTTTTGCTTCTAGTAATTTTTTAAATTGTGGCAGTTGTTCAATTAATTAAATTATACAAATGTCTATTAAGCATGGGTTTTATATCAGGTACTGTGCTAAGTGTTGCTAGACCTCTTTGCCTCTTAGATTCTTTTTTTTTTTTTCAAAATAAGGGCTTTATTGAGATATAATTCACATAGCACACAATGTGCCCATGTAAAATGTACAATTCAATGGTTTTTGGTTTATTCACAGTTATGTCTATACCACAATCAATTATAAAACATTTTCATCATTCTCTAAGAAAACCTTTGTGTGTTATGGATTTATTTTCTAAGAGGTGTATAGTCAAAGGAGAGAAAAGTTGTGAGAACTGAATTCCTGTCTGCTCCTGAAGTGTCTCTGGCATGTGTTATGTGATTCGAGGGAAGAAATTAAGGAGTTGGAATTGGGGTGAGAGTAGTCCCACTGTGTATGTGCTATCACAGACAAGGTGATCACAGATGAGATCTCCATGATACCTTAAAGTGAAACAGAAGGAGTGAAAATGGGAGATCAGTTAAACAGATAGCTTTTTTTCTTAATAAACTATATATTTTGGAATAACTTTTGATTTACTGAAAAGTTGTAAAGATAGTACAGAAAGTTCCCAAAACCCTTCACTCAGTTTCCCCTAGTGTCAACATCTTCCATAACCAGTTTGACAAAAGCAATTAACAACGGTACATTCCTATTAACTAAAGTACTGAATTTCACTTGTTTTTTATTAATGTTCCTTTACTGGTTCAAGGTAGAATCCAGGATTCCACATTGCATTTAATAGAGAGCTTTGTGGTACAATGTGAGAAGATCTAATCAGGATCTTCTCAGGAGCAAAGCCTAGACCCAGGCTAATCAGGGGAAAGCTACTCACTTAAGGCATTTTTTCCCTGACTGCAAGTCCTGGTTAGTCTGCACTGCATGGTGCAGCCAAGGGGAACATAGCTAAACAGCAAAGTCAAAGAGAATATTGCAAAAAGAAGGATATCTTTCAGATATGGAAAGTTATAAGGGAGAAGAAAGAGAACAACATCAGATATCAAGTAGAAATTAGGTGGACAAAAAGGAATTGGATGACAATTTTTCCATAGGTTCTGAAGTCAATAATCAGAAGTTCTGAAAATGTACCAAGGAGAACAAAACACCAAGAATTCAGTAGGGCTTCTTAATTAACCTACTAACAGGGGTGTGTTTGGGCATGAAAAGGGAAATGCAGCACACTGAATAAATTTCCTGCCTTCGACTCTATTAAGAATGGCAAATTTATATTATGAAATGGACATCGTAGGTTAATGGGTACAAAAATACAGTCAGACAGAAGGAATATGTTCTAGTATTCAGTAAAACAGAAGGGAAATTATAGTCAACACTAATTTATGGTATACTTCAAAACAGCTATCAGAGAAGAATTATGTTTTCAACACAAAGAAAAATGTTTGAGGTGACAGATATCCCAATTATTCCTATTAGCTTATTAGACATTGTATACATGTATAAAAATATCATATGTATCCCCCAAATATTTACAACTATGATATAACAATTTAGAGGAAGAAGTCTGATGCATGGCCAGTGGCATACCTAGTAGTGAGGCTTCCCTATAGGGTCTAGGAACACCATACTGCTAAAGCTGGCTTCTATGACAGTCCCTAGCTCCTGGAATCTCTAATTAAGGGTAGATCACTCAACCAGAGAAAGTTGGATGACTGTGGAATATTACTCCTAGTCAATACCTTGAGAGTTCTTATCAGAAGTAAAGTAATAGTCAAAAAAGAAGAAATCCATAGATATAATCTATTTAGATATTTTCATACCTCTCTTCAGCAAGATATCTTTACGATGACTTTAAAACATTAAATTATCATCAGGAGAACATTTTTATCATTCAATCCATTACTGAGTACTTAGTATATGTATGTCCTGTAAGATTACAAAGAGTTCAACCCAGTCTATGTATTATGATTTTCATGCAGAAGAAAAGACATGCACTCAATCACCTATAATAAAAGTACAATAGAGAAAGTATTAAAACACTAAATTCCTCCACTTAGTTTCAATCCCCTTGCACTCCTAGAATGGTTATGTTCTTCCTTTCCCTATGTCATCCTCCTTTGCCATTGTGCCCTCTGGAAACACCATTTCATATAAGCAAACGCCCTGGCAAGCTTAACCTCCTCCCAGTTCAACTCTCTGTTAAATTGAAATCTGACTTTACGAGTTTGAAGTTACAGTGAGTTACGATTGGGCCACTGCACTCCACCCTGCACAACAGAGTAAGATTCTGTCTCTAAATAAATAAACAAATAAACTAACAACAAATAAAAAAAAAGAAAAAAGAAATCTGACTTTACAAGATCCCTGTTCCGCCTTGAGCTCTCTCGAGAGCAGGCTGCTTATTACCCCACACTTTAGAAATCTTACCCCCACAATTATTTTTATCGTCCTCATTTTAATGATGGGAAAACTGAGGCTTAAAAAGGCTACGCAACTTGCCCAAGGTTACACAGCCAGTGAGTAGCAGAGTTGGGATTGGAACCCAGATGGGAATGATTGGATCACTATGCTCTTTACAACCACACTAGACAACTTTGCAGACCCTCTATAATCCTCCATCATCACTTACTGCTAAAAAAGAAACATCCAAGAAACAATAGACTTTTTTAAAGTTTGGGATCAGATATTTTCCTAAAGTACCTAATACAACTGTTTGGTTTCTCTGTAGGGACAGAAACAATTTTACAGGCTCACTTGATGTTCTGGCAGCACGTGTCACTCACCCACTTCTTTTTTGGAAGTCAAGACATTGTCACCAGCAATCTAATTATAGTCTGTAGGCCAATTCTTGTTTGACAGAAGAGCTATCAGAAGCCATCTGGAAGTTGGAACCAGAAGAGATCAAAAGAGATAAAACCAGGAGAACTGGATGAGGTGTGTCTGAGGGAATGCTGTTAAATAGCCGTGCTTCTGAATCAGGCTGCCCCAGCGCTCTGGATTACCAATATATTTATGATATATTACTCCCTCAGCCCAAGATTTCTTATTGCCCCTGGTGCCACAAGTCTCATCCTTTTATACCAGAGTTCTATAGAAATATTTTCTGCATGTGCTATAACTGCAGTGCAGAGGTTTGGGAAGCAGTGTTGGTAAAGATGTTTAAACTGATATTCTGGTTGTCAAGGATTTTGTGCCTTATAGCCAACAAGCAACCCCTTCTTTACTCCTGGACTGCTGTGATAGGCTCATGGAGTCTTTCCAAGCGTTTGGAAAAGTAGAATATGAGAGGGAGTATGGAAGAGAAGCAGAGTCCATCCAGACTGAGGAAAACTAATAGCATGCAAGTGAACTGGTGCCTGGCCTTTTAGAAAAATTCCAGATCTCTTTAATCAGAAATGGGCCCTTCGGTCTTTGCTACAATACTTGTGTCACCCAGATCAGCCCTGATAGGTATAGACTGATATCTTGGGATAACCCAAATACAAATGAAGTGATAAAGGAATAGATACAAAGATAGATTACAAAAACAAAACAGTCTCAGAAGGGTATGTACTAAAATGTTAGCAGTGTTTTTCATTTCTTTTGACCTTTTTATATCTCTTCATTTATTTTGACACTGGGTATGCATTTGTCCTATAATAAAAATAATATCAATAAAGTCATTTTCATTTTGGGAAATGCCACCATAACAAAGTACCATACGGCCTTGGACACTACAAAACCTCCCTAAAACTCAGTTTCCCACCTATAAAACAGGGATGTCAGTGCCTTATGGGTTGTTATAAAAATCAAACGAAAAAGTAGTAGGTACACAGCAGGAACTCAATAAGCATTTCTTAAATTTAAAAAAGCAAACATTCTGAAAGGAGAATTATAGTGATGTAAATATGAGGTTGTTTCCCCTCTCCCCCAAAAAACAAAACAGAAGCCCTTGAGTCCAGGTTCAGATTATTTAGCTTCCCATGCCTCTAGAGGCAGGAAAAAGCAACAAATAAAACAAGTCAAGTAGAATTTAGAACCTTATGACCAAGGAAAAAACATACCCAAATTCTACTAACATCATTTGCTGTGCCATTGTTTATTCCCATCTTGATTTTACCCCTTCATTTTTCCCTGGCAATGATGAAAGAATTAATAAACCTAACAGGGTCCCAAGTATGTTACTGAGAGATCCATCTTGTTAGATGAAAATCTAACACGGAGATGGAAATCTGTCTCTTTTGTCAGTGACCATAACAATTGATCTGAGAATCTTAAATGAACACAGGGTTTGACTTGGACCAATCTAACCTTTTGCACCTGTAAATTCATGGTCCATTTTTATTCTAAGGAAGTTTTTGTCTCATCTCATTACTTTCTGTCAGATACACAAAGATACAAAGAAGCTTTCAGTGTGTTCACCTTTAAATAGAAGAAATTAAGTAAGAAAGCAAAATAGAGAATGCCAGCCAAGCTAAAAGCAGAAGATAGGCAGCTGCAGTAGAAAGGGAATAGACTTAGAAAGTCATCCTAAACCAAAAAAAATAACAAAATTTACTTATGTAGTAGTTAATAAATGACTATTTTTTTACTTCATATTTTTAACACTTCATATACATCAATTCATTTACTCTCTACATGGCCTTATGAGGTAGATACTTTCATTATTCCATTTTACAGATAAAGAAATGTAGACACAAACACACTCAGGTAATCTGACTCATAAGTGGTAGAAACAGACAGCCTGACTTTAGGGTCTTTGCTCATAAACATTGCACTATATCACCTCTCTGGGAGACAAATTACTTTCAAGCACAGGCTATAGTTAACCTGAGTAAAACAGAAACCCCCTGAATATTCCTTCTCAGTTTTTCCAGGCATTTTTCCCCCCAGACATTCATCTTTACCCTTGCTTTCGCACCTCCTCTAGCCTCACCTACACTCACTGATATTTGGAATCTCCAACAGACCCTTCAACAGGACAGTGTATCCAGCACATCCCAAAAAGTAATTTTTTATCTCTACCCTATTTTTCTGTTCATCTTAACTCACTGGCCCTCGTTCCCTTGGTAATTGACAACATACAAAAAATACTGTCTGCTTCACACCTACTACTCTTCTTCCTCCTGTCCATTCAAGTCATTTGAGAGCACGGTCTTCATAGCAAATGGGAAAGGGAACTGAAAGAATTAAAGATTACCCAAAGAATGCACTGCATTCTATTTTTACATTCTCAAGTAATGGGCCCAGAGACTACTCTGGCATTTGGAGTGTTTTCATTGAACAGAGCTTCTGAAAAACACTGCTGAATAATATGGATCTTTAGACCATTATTAATCAGCACCTTTGTCAAAAACACCATATCAATTACTCGTTAGGGCCTTTAAGAAGGGACTGATCCTTTGGATGGAGGCGGTTTCAACAAGTCAATTGTTCCTCAAGTTGCAAATCTCTTTAATCTCTTTCCTCCTGAAGTGTTATATTTTTCTCTATGGATTGATTTTAATGAATACATGCTCCATTTCTAATGAATACATTCTCCAATCATGGCATTTGAGTGGAAGGCAGAGTGCTACAATGCTGGAACTCTTGACAGAAAAGAAATCTTAGGAGGCCCCTGACAATACACCTATAGGACACAACCGTCTAGGGCTGGAAGAGCACCTAAAGGTAGAGAAAGGAAATAGTTACAGTGATAGCTTATTCACATTGTTCTCTGAAAAGTCTTTCTTGATTGTTACCTGATCATGCAAGAGGAGTGCTAGGAATAAAAATTAAAAGCCAAAGTAATGAAAAGAATAGCAGATAAACTAGAGTCTACAACATTAAAAATGAGAGAGAGTGAGAGAGAGAGAGAGAGAGAGAGAGAGAGAGAATATATAAGCCAGTGAGTTCAGTCCGCAGCAGGGAATAAGATTTCATACTAGTCTTGGCCTAGAAGGGGACAGATGATGTAAGCTTAAGCTTATTGGGTTCAATCAATCATATTCCCCAAGGATTTTTTGAGGACCTACTATGTGCCTATGGCAGGAGGGAGCAGTGGGGGTGAGAATCTGGAAAGAAAATTAACAAATAAAAAGAAGTAAAGGGAAAAAAAGGAGAAATTATTTCCTTCAATAATGGACCACTCAGCTGGGGAGATAAGACACACTGACAAGAAACAGAGACAGTTCATCCAAATCTATAAGCAAGTGTTGGATAGGATGGTATTTTCTCAAGACTTAGACCCATGTATTTCTTTTGGCACTGTAAAGCTTCTGAAAACAAAAGGCTGTCTCACAGTTGCTGTGTACATTTTATGTGGCAGTTCAGTGTTTCCTTTTATTTTCTGAAGAGTTGTTTTTGAAATCAATGATGCATCTTAGAATGATGAAAATATGCTATATGGATTCTGAGTCTCTGAAATGGGAACAATCTCTGTGATTTCAGTATGAAGGATAGCCACAACATGAGGTAGTAACTGATCAGGAACCAGAGCAATGAGTGCAATAGGATTCAATCAGCAAAGAGGAGGTGGTACTACTTGTGTGGGAAGAGACAGAGAAACAGTATGAATAATGCCAGGTCCAGGAATGAATGTGACCTGGCTTTGTGCAGGGGAGCTTGGCTGCTGCTGAAGTTTATAAAACTTAGTAGGAGTTCAGACAGGAGATGCGGGTAGGTCTTGCTCTTTCCAGGAGTCCTACAATGTGAGGTGTCCTATATCCAAATAGTCATTGTCAAGAAATGATCTGATTGAGGGAGGCACTCTGAGGGTCAGTTAGGAGGATGAGCCTTTGAGTGTCTTACGCAGTTGTAAGGAAACATACAAGAAGCCAAGAAATAGACCAGAGTCAAAATTCAGGGATTCTAAACCAACAAGAAAGAATAGGCTGGAAGCAGATTATAGGCAGGTTTTGAATCTAGATAGGTAGAATAAAAAAGTGAGAAAGACAGTAACACTCAGTTCTCTCTGGGAATCAGTCATAGGCAGCAGAACTACCACAATGGCATGCCCTCCTCTCCATGGCCTCCTGGGCTATCTGTGGGCAGTCAAAGGCTGGTAAGTGTGAGAGGGAAGGCCAGAGAAAAACAGAACTTACCTATTCCTTCTTTGTATGGTCTTCGTAGCTGACTATGGCAAAAAGATTTGACTAACCTAATACTTTCTCACAGAAAAAAAAAGTGTTTTTCCTCTGCCACTGGGAGCTTCAGTAGAATGGCAAAGGAGTATTGGCTTTTTTTTTTTGAGTTGGAGTCTCACTCTGTCGCCCAGACTGGAGTGCAGTGGCCGCTCCCGGTCACCGCAGCCTCGACCTGCTGGGCTCCGGCGATCCTTCCGCCTCAGCCTTCCAAGTAGCTGGAACTACAGGCGCGCGC